>CM036938.1:90027352-90132888 GCA_020800305.1 Porphyrio hochstetteri
ACAGTGGAGACACTTTTTTCTGTGGTTAAACTGCCCGAGACATGAAAGGAGGGGTTATCGCCCTGGTGCAGTTTTCTGATTGTCAGAACATCCCTGATGAACCAAATCGTATTTTGATGTTATTTTTGCTCTTCAGCAAACCTGAACTGGGGCAGTTTAGTTGAAACATCCCAGGAGACTGTGTTTGCCATTCCCTTGCTTTACGAAGATGCTGAAGGGCCTGGAGCATCTCCCCTGTGAGGAAAGGCTGAGTGAGCTGGGGCTGTTCAGCCTGGAGAGAAGAAGACTAAGAGGGGGACCTTATTAATGTTTATCAATATCTTAAGTATGGGATGCAGGGGGACATGGCCAGCCCCTTTTCAGTGTCTGTGGGGACAGGACAAGGGGCAATGGCTGCAAACTGGAGCACAGGGAGTTCAGCACCAACATGCAGAGGAACTTTTCCCCAGTGAGGGTGAGGGAGCCCTGGGACAGGCTGCCCAGGGGGTGTGGAGTCTCCTTCTCTGGAGAGATTCCAGCCCCATCTGGACACCGACCTGTGTAACCTGTCCTAGGGACCCTGCTTTGGCAGGGGGTTGGACCCGATGGTCTCTCGAGGTCCCTTCCAACCCCTGTGATTCTGTGATGCTGTGAAATGGGGTATTTTTACACTGCAGAGCCACATGCTTCTGTCAGGGCTGGACTGGAAACACCAACTATGTGACACGGGGTGAGCAGGTTTATTTACAGACTGATGTACCTGTGTTTTGCACAAGAGTTCCTTTTCAATCCCCTTTTTGTGCTCTCAGCCCTGCCTCTTTGACAGCCACCCTGACTGCTGACCCTGCACCCTCTTTATTGCTGTATGAAGACACATGAGGCCCAGCCCTGTTGCCAAGGGTTTTGCTTTTATGTCCCCACGTTCTGTGAAGTGGTTACACCCCGTCTCTGAGCGGTTTGTGTACAGGCTGTTTGCTCACACACCCCGTTTGCAGGTACATGTCAGACCTGGGCTGCAAATTTAGTGTTACTCCCTGTGATAATGGGATTATGCTCAGGGGTATTTATCTTGGGAAGGGTTTTCCTTTTCAAGGAGTTATCAGGTACTTACAGAACTAGCTCCTGATGGCACAAAAGAAATCCTCAGAGATGGAGGCAGGAGGCAGAAGAAATGAATGAAAGCAGCATGGGAGTGCAGGACTGGCTTGGTAAGGAAATGACAGAACCAGGGAATGGTTTTGGCTGGAAAAGACCTTTGTAAGATCATCAAGTGCAACTGCTAAGCCAGCATTGCCAAGCCCACCACTAAACCATGTCCCCCAGCACCACATCTACACATCCTTTAAATACCCCCAGGGGTGGTGACCCCACCACCTCCCTGGGCAGCCTGTGCCAGCACTTGACAGACAATCCTTTGGCTGTAGACATTTTTCCTCATCTCCCATCTAAACCTCCCCTGGCACAACTTGAGGCTGTTTCCTCTTGTCCTGTCCCTTGGTACTTGGGAGAGACCAACCCCCACCTGGCTACACCCTCCTTCCAGGGAGTTGTAGAGAGTAATCAGGTCTCCCCTCAGCCTCCTCTTCTCCAGGCTGAACACCCCCAGCTCCCTCAGCTGCTCCTCATCAGAGTTGTGCTCCAGACCCTTCCCTGCTCTGTTGCCCTTCTCTGGACACGCTCCAGCACCTCAGTGTCCTTCCAGTGTTACAGAAATATTGGAGCAGTAACTGTCTAAGACCAATCTGTAGGAATGAGAAAGCCAGGCATTCCTTTCTTGCAGAACTGGGTGCAAACACAAGTAACGTTGCAAAGGTGAGCGTGCCCAAA
This sequence comes from Porphyrio hochstetteri, assembly GCA_020800305.1. Lineage (NCBI taxonomy): Eukaryota > Metazoa > Chordata > Aves > Gruiformes > Rallidae > Porphyrio > Porphyrio hochstetteri. The sequence goes on from CM036938.1 coordinate 90,029,159, forward strand.
ATAGTGACAGGTGACTCAGATAAGCAAAGTGGTACATATTCCTTAGTTTTCTGGGAAGTAATTAGCACATTCATTGTTTCTCCTGGAACTCATGAATATGCACAGATGCCTTTTCCTGCATGTGCATTCATGTTGAGTGGTGGTCTCGAGGAGTCCTCTGGCAGTTATCCATAGTCTTCCTCACCATGTCTGCTGGTTGAACTCAGTATTCATGCATGCCCACAAGGCCTTTGGGCTGGCTTTCCCAGTTTGTTCTGGTCCTGCTCCTGTTATCTCCAAGGACAAGGTCTTATTTGACACATTTATTGCATCTCCAAACTTACTTTTGATTCTCAAAGACCACAGACTGGTCTGGGTTGGAAGGGACCCCAAGGATCACAGAGCTCCAACCCCCCTGCCACAGGCAGGGACACCAACCTCAGGCCTGGAGCTACACAAGGTTGCCCAGGGCCCCAGCCAACCTGGCCTTGAACACCCCCAGGGATGGGGCACCCACCCCCTCTCTGGGCATCCCCTTACAGCCCCTCACCACTCTCTCTGGAAAGAACTTCCCCCTAAGATCTCCTCTAACCCTTCCCTCCTCCAGCTTCACTCCATCCCCCTTGTCCTGCCAGTCTCTGCCCTTTGAACAAGCTGATTCCCCTCCTGTTTCTCTGCTCCCTTCAGGGACTGGAAGGCTGCAATGAGGTCCCCCCACAGCCTTCTCTGCTCCAGGCTGAACCAGCCCAGCTTCCTCAGCCTCTTCGTAGGGCAGCTGCTCCAGCCCTCTGATCATCTCTGTGGCTCCTCTGACCCCTCTCCAACAGCCCCACATCCTTCTTCTATTGGGGGCCCCAGCTCTGGACACAGGACTCCAGATGGGGCCTCAGGAGGGCAGAGCAGAGAGGGACAATCCCCTCCCTGTCCCTGCTGCCACCCCTCTGCTGATGGAGCCCAGGATCCCATTGGCCTTGCGAGCTGCCAGAGCAAATGCTGGCTCATGTTAAGTTTCTCATCCACCAGAATCCCCAAGTCCTTCTCAGCAGGGCTGCTCTCCAGGAGCTCCTCTCCCAGTCTGTATCTATGGCTGGCATTGCTTCAGACCAAGCAGTGACCCTCAGTGCACTCACCCAGGCCCAACCCTCACACTGGTCAGCATCCCCTCCCCTCCCCTCCCCCCCTTCCCTCCCCTTCCGCTCCCCGTCCCTCCCCTTCCCTTCCCTTCCCTTCCCTTCCCTTCCCTTCCCTTCCCTTCCCTTCCCTTCCCTTCCCTTCCCTTCCTTCCCTTTCTTTTCACTCCCTGTCCCTTCCCTTCAGTTCCCTTCCCTTTCCCCTCCCCTCCCTTCCCTTTCCTTCAATTTTCCTTTCCCTTCCACTTCTGTTTCACTTCCCTTTCCTTTCCCTGTCCCTTCCCTTCACTATCCCTTTCCTTTCCTGTTCCTTTCCCTTCCCTTTCCATTCCATTCCCTTTACCTTCCCTTTCCATTACATTTCCCTTCCCTTCCTTTTCCCCTCCCCTCACTTCCCTTTCCCTTTCTTTTCCCTTCCCATCCCTTCCCTTTCCATTCCCTTTTCCTTCCCTTCCCTTTCCCCACCCCTCACTTCCCTTCCCTTTCCCTTCACCTCCCCTCCCCTTCCCTTCCCTTTCCCTTCCCTCATTTCTTTTCCCTTTCCCCTTCCCTTCCCTCTTTTCCCCTCCCCTCACTTCACTTCCCTTCCCTTCCCCTTCCCTCATTTCTTTTCGCTTTCCCTTCCCTTTGCCCTCCCACTCCTTTTCTTTCCCTTCCCTTCCCTTTCCCTTCTGTTTCCGTTCCCTTCCCTTCCCTTCCCTTTCCCTTCCCTCATTTCTTTTCCCTTTTCCCTTCCCCCCTTTCCCTTCTGTTTCCATTCACTTCCCTTTCCCTTCCCTTCCCTTCCCTTTCCCCTCCCCTCCCTTCCCTTTCCATTCCCTTTCTCTTCCTTAACCTTCCCTTTCCTTTCCATTCCCTTCCCTTCCCTTTTCCTCCCTTCCCTTTTCTTTCCCTTCCCATCCCATCCCATCCCTTCCCTGTCCCCTCCCTTCCCTTTCCCTTCCATTTCCCCTTCCCTTCCACTTCCCTTGCATTTCCCCTTCCCTTGCCTTCCCCTTCCCTTTCCTTCCCTCTTCCATTCTCTTCCCTTCCCCTCCCTTTCCTTCTCTTCCATTCCTGTCTCTTCCCCTCCCTTTCCATTCCCTTTTCCTTCCCTTTCCCTTCTATTCCCTTCCCCTTTCCCTCCCTTTCCTTTCCTTTCCTTTCCTTTCCTTTCCTTTCCTTTCCTTTCCTTTCCTTTCCTTTCCTTTCCTTTCCTTTCCTTTCCTTTCCTTTCCCTTCTTTCCCGTCCCTTTCCCTCCTTATCCCTACATTTCATTTTGCAGCACTCTTTATTTAACCATTTTTAGTTTTATTCCTATTATTTATTTTTTCATCTTTCACATTTCACTTTTATTTCACTTTATTGCACAAGGCGGGGGGGGGTGGGGGGGGGGGGGGGGCACAAGACACCAACTGCACCCTGGGGGCCGGGTCCCTGAGGCTCATCCCCACCCTGGGCTGTCCCCTGGCCGCGGGTTCTCCTCCTGGCTCCGGCGCTGTGCTCAGGGAGCGGGTAATACACCCGCGTCTCGGCCCTTCCCGGGCACCAACCGCGCTCTCTGGGGCAGCGCGGCCCGCGGGCTTCTCCCCTCCGCGCCGCCAGGCCCGGGCCGGGCTCTGCCCCTCTGCCGACAGCACCGGGAGCGCCCCTGTCGGCCGGTGAGGGGACTCCTCGCAGCTCCGCGGGAGCCTCCTCTCTCTCGCGAGAGTGGGCGGGCCTCGCCGCCCCCGCAGTCCCTTGTTCTCCCTCTTCCTGCTGCAGCCCTGAGGTGGGGTAGGATGTCTTCGCTCCGCTGCTTCCCAAATCCGACTTCATCCCGGCCTGGAGAGGCCGGGGGAGCGATGAGGAGGCGATGAGGAGGCGGGGGGGTTGGTTCTCCTGGTCGGGCGTCCTCGATATTTGAGGGGAAAGCGCCTGGGAAGGAGAAGAGGGGGTGCTGGCGGGGGAGCAGGCTCCGATGAGAGGCTGTGATGGCTCCCTCAGGCGCTGTCATGGCTGCCAGAGGCCGCTTTCGAGTTCGGCTGCGAGACCCAGCGCCTCTGCTCGCACCCCAGGGCCTCCCGCCTCTTCCACTCATTTATTCTTCTAATTATCAATTCTTATTCCAGCTAAAGCCCGAAAATGGTGCGCTACTCCCTGGACCCGGAGAACCCCACGAAATGTGAGTCCGTTTCCCCTGGCGCAGGGTGACTCAGGGATGGGGTGCGTGTGTCTGTCTGTCCTGGTCCTAAAAGGGAGTCTCTCCTCCTCTCTCCGCAGCATGCAAGTCACGGGGATCCAACCTGCGGGTGCATTTCAAGGTATTAAGCACAAAAGCAGTATCTCTTTAAGCTTTTCCGCGCCGCATGGAGGTCTCAGCATGTGGCCCTGAGGCGGCTGCAGCCAGTCCAGCAGGAGGGGTGGGGCTGGATCAGGGATTCGGTTCGGTTCGGTTCGGTTCGGTTCGGTTGTTTCACGGTGCCTCTTTTTTTTTTTGTTGTGGGGTTGGTCTGATCCTGCTGCCAGCCGCAAGCGTGGCAGGGGAGGCACGCAGTCACATTGAGATAAAAGGCGGGGAGTTAACTGGGTCCGAGTTCAGAGCTGGAGCTGCGCAATACTAAAGTATTTAAAGTATTTAAAGTATTTAATGTTTGAACTTTGCTGTTTGGAAAAATACTAGCTGCTAAGTAAAGCAAAACAAGCCCAAAGATAAGTCACAGCTGCATGTTCAATAATAAAAGTGATAGCAAAGGTTAGAAAAAACAACAAATAGATTGTTGATAATCATTGTTTATATTTGGTGGCTGTGTACAAATGCTTGTAGAGTGAGCTTGTAGCAAACAGGCTAGAGCCTGGGAAAGAGAGAGGAGTGCTTCTGCTTCTGAGTTTGATGGCCCTGCCTGTGTCAGGGGGGGTTGGAGCTCTGTGATCCTTGGGGTCCCTTCCAACTCAGACCATTCTATGATTCCCCTGTGGCTTGGTGGGATGTGTTAACGGGCTTTGCTGTGCTCTGTGTCGCTAGAACACCCGTGAGACAGCGCAGGCCATCAAGGGCATGCACATCCGCAAGGCCACCAAGTACCTGAAGGACGTCACCCTGAAGAAGCAGTGTGTCCCCTTCCGCCGCTACAACGGGGGAGTCGGGAGATGCGCCCAGGTGAGGCTGGAGGTGGAAACGGGACAGGGGGGGGCGCTTTGGGTCAAGGGAGAAGGAAGAGGTGATGTTGCGGCCGTGTGGAGGGTGATCTTGTGTAATCATAGAATCATTAAGATTGGAAAAGGCCTCAAAGATCATCTAGTCCAACCATCCCTCTGCCAACTCTTCTTACTCACTAACCCATGTCCCTAAGGGCCTCATGCAACACTTCCTTGAACACCCCGAGGGACGGTGACTCCACCACCTCCCTGGGCAGCCCCTTCCAATGCCCAACTGCTCTTTTAGGGAAGAAATAATTTCACAGAATCAGAAGGTAGGAAAAGACCTTTAAGATCATCAAGTCCAACCATTCCCATCCTAAACTAAACCATATCCCTAAGTACCTCATCTACCCTTTTTTTGAACACATCCAGGGAAGGTGACTCAGCCCCTCCCTGGGCAGCCTGTTCCAGCCCTGACAACTCTTTCAGTGAAAAATTTTTTCCTAACATCCAATCTAAACCTGCCCTGGCACAGCTTCATGCCATTCCCCCTTGTCCTATCATCTGGCTGAAGAGACCATCACCTACCTCTCTATAACCTCCCTTCAGGTAGTTGTAGGTGGGGAGAAGGTCTCCCCTCAGCCTCCTCTAAGCTAAACAGCCCCAGCTCCCTCAGCTGCTCCTCAGAGGATTTGCCCTCCAGCCCCTTCCCCAGCCTGGTTGCCCTTCTCTGGACTCGCTCCAGGACCTCCATGTCGTTCTTGTGGTGAGGAGCCCAGAACTGGACCCAGCACTCGAGGTGTGGCCTCACCTTTCTCCTCATTTCCAACCTGAACCTCCCCTGGTGCAACTCGCAGCCATTCCCTCTTGTTTTGTCCCTGGTTACCTATGAGAAGAGCCTGAGAACCAACTCACCACAACCTCCTGTCAGGGAGCTGGAGAGAGCAATAAGGTCTGCCTTCAGCCCCCTCTTCTCCAGACTGAACAGTCCCAGGTCCCTCAGCTTCTCCCCATCAGACTTGTGTTCCAGCCCCTTCCCCAGATCCGTTGCCCTTCTCTGGGCACACACCAGGGCCTCAAAGTCTGTCTCGGAGTGAGAGGCCCAAACCTGAACCCAGGATTTGAGATGCAGCCTCACCAGAGGTGAGTGCAGGGGGATCGTCACCTCTCTGATCCTGCTGGCCATGCTAACCAACATTTTAGGAGTGAGGAAAGAGTTCCTTTCCTTCTGCCACAGCAACAGTCAGTCACACTTGTAATGTAATAATGTAATAAGTGGTCTGATAGACTAACTGTTCTGCAGCCTTAAGGGGTCATAACTGCGCGTTGGTGGCACGTGGAGGGGAGGTTAACGTGGGTACCAGGATAGAAACAACTTTTCTCCCTGTTCCAGGCCAAGCAGTGGGGCTGGACGCAGGGACGCTGGCCGAAGAAAAGCGCCGAGTTCCTGCTGCACATGCTGAAGAACGCAGAGAGCAATGCCGAGCTCAAGGTAGGCGCTGTGCCGAGCTCAAGGTAGGCGCTGTGCCGAGCTCAAGGTAGGCGCTGTGCGCCTGGCTCCAGGCGGTGGTGCTGTGCGCCGAGCTCACGGTAGGCGCTGTGCCGAGCTCAAGGTAGGCGCTGTGCGCCTGGCTCCAGGTGGTGGCGCTGTGCGCCGAGCTCAAGGTAGGCGCTGTGCCGAGCTCAAGGTAGGCGCTGTGCGCCGAGCTCAAGGTAGGCGCTGTGCCGAGCTCAAGGTAGGCGCTGTGCCGAGCTCAAGGTAGGCGCTGTGCGCCGAGCTCAAGGTAGGCGCTGTGCGCCTGGCTCCAGGCGGTGGCGCTGTGCCGAGCTGAAGGTAGGCGCTGTGCGCCGAGCTCAAGGTAGGCGCTGTGCCGAGCTCAAGGTAGGCGCTGTGCGCCGAGCTCAAGGTAGGCGCTGTGCGCCTGGCTCCAGGCGGTGGCGCTGTGCCGAGCTCAAGGTAGGCGCTGTGCCGAGCTCAAGGTAGGCGCTGTGCGCCTGGCTCCAGGCGGTGGTGCTGTGCGCCGAGCTCACGGTAGGCGCTGTGCCGAGCTCAAGGTAGGCGCTGTGCGCCTGGCTCCAGGTGGTGGCGCTGTGCGCCGAGCTCAAGGTAGGCGCTGTGCCGAGCTCAAGGTAGGCGCTGTGCGCCGAGCTCAAGGTAGGCGCTGTGCCGAGCTCAAGGTAGGCGCTGTGCCGAGCTCAAGGTAGGCGCTGTGCGCCGAGCTCAAGGTAGGCGCTGTGCGCCTGGCTCCAGGCGGTGGCGCTGTGCCGAGCTGAAGGTAGGCGCTGTGCGCCGAGCTCAAGGTAGGCGCTGTGCCGAGCTCAAGGTAGGCGCTGTGCGCCGAGCTCAAGGTAGGCGCTGTGCCGAGCTCAAGGTAGGCGCTGTGCGCCGAGCTCAAGGTAGGCGCTGTGCGCCTGGCTCCAGGCGGTGGCGCTGTGCCGAGCTCAAGGTAGGCGCTGTGCCGAGCTCAAGGTAGGCGCTGTGCGCCTGGCTCCAGGCGGTGGCGCTGTGCCGAGCTGAAGGTAGGCGCTGTGCGCCGAGCTCAAGGTAGGCGCTGTGCCGAGCTCAAGGTAGGCGCTGTGCGCCGAGCTCAAGGTAGGCGCTGTGCCGAGCTCAAGGTAGGCGCTGTGCGCCGAGCTCAAGGTAGGCGCTGTGCCGAGCTCAAGGTAGGCGCTGTGCCGAGCTCAAGGTAGGCGCTGTGCGCCTGGCTCCAGGCGGTGGCGCTGCGCCGAGCTCAAGGTAGGCGCTGTGCGCCGAGCTCAAGGTAGGCGCTGTGCCGAGCTCAAGGTAGGCGCTGTGCCGAGCTCAAGGTAGGCGCTGTGCGCCGAGCTCAAGGTAGGCGCTGTGCGCCGAGCTCAAGGTAGGCGCTGTGCCGAGCTCAAGGTAGGCGCTGTGCGCCTGGCTCCAGGCGGTGGCGCTGTGGCGGCGTGGAGGCGGGGGCTGCGGCGGCGGGGGCTGCAGCGGCGTGGAGGCGGGGTCTGTGGAGGCGGGGGCTGCGGCGGCGTGGAGGCGGGGTCTGTGGAGGCGGGGGCTGCGGCGGCGTGGAGGCGGGGGCTGCGGCGGCGTGGAGGCGGGGGCTGCGGCGGCGTGGAGGCGGGGGCTGCGGCGGCGTGGAGGCGGGGGCTGCGGCGGCGTGGAGGCGGGGGCTGCGGCGGCGTGGAGGCGGGGGCTGCGGCGGCGTGGAGGCGGGGGCTGCGGCGGCGTGGAGGCGGGGGCTGCGGCGGCGTGGAGGCGGGGGCTGCGGCGGCGTGGAGGCGGGCGCGCTGCGCGCCGGGCTCAAGGTGGGGGGGTTGTGCCGGGCCTGTGGTTTCGCCCCTTCAAATCTATGGAGCAACGCAAAGCCTGTGGGCTCCTCGCTCAGTTTGTACCTTGGCCATGCACTCGGTGACCTCGATGGCAGTGATGACGATCTTAGGACACCTTTGGAGTACCCGTGAAATCAACTCTTACTTTCTGAGCCATCAGCACCGTGTGACACTTGAGGGGCGCTCGGTGGGGGTCTGACTTCAGCTGGTGCACCCTCACGGAATACTGGGCTCCGTGATGCCACCAGGCGAAGGCATTTTGTTTTCCAGCAGTGATGTGTGGTGGGGGGCTGCTGAGTCATGTTTTCTCTGCAGAAATTATTGGTTGGAGCGGAAAAAAAAATAACCAATCTTACTCTTCCCCACCCCACCCCAGGGTCTTGACGTGGATTCTCTGGTCATCGAGCACATCCAGGTCAACAAGGCCCCCAAAATGCGCCGCCGCACCTACAGAGCGCACGGCAGGATCAACCCCTACATGAGCTCCCCCTGCCACATCGAGATGATCCTCACTGAGAAGGAGCAGATTGTTCCCAAGCCGGAGGAGGAAGTTGCTCAGAAGAAGAAGGTACCCGCTGCCCTATCCCCGGCTTTCTCTCTAGCGCCCCCATCCAGAGGCGCGCTGCGCTTTTTGGGGGCCGAGAGGTTGCTGTGATGACTTCTCTTAGGACACCTTTGGAGTATCCATGAAAAGAAAGAGTTATTTCTGAGCAACCTTGATACTTAGTGCTGGGAACTGGAAAGGAACGCTGGCCAGAGGGCCTTCTCCTCCCCCAGGGCCTTCTCCCCCCCTCCCCGCGAGCGGTCACAGTTTTCCACCCCCCTGCTTTTCCTTGTAGTTACTTCGCAGAGGGTCCTGGAGGGGGGGGGGGTGGCACTCCCACCAGGGCAGGCGCGTTGGGATGGGTTCTGGAGGCCGACATGCCTGATCCTCTCCCCTGTTCTCTCCCCCAGATCTCCCAGAAGAAGCTGAAGAAGCAGAAGCTGATGGCTCGGGAGTAGCGCAGCCGCTGTACATGAATAAAGCGGTTTAAGTGTACTGCGTGCGCTCTGCTCAGTGCGCGGGGCCTGCGCCATGGCGCCGCTTCCCGGGGCGTGGCTTCCTTCCCCCTGGAGTGCCGCAGGGGCGGCACTTCCGCTTGGGGGCCGCGGCATCCGGTGGGAGGCGGGGCGTGGGTCACGTGATGTTTGCCCGCCTCTTCCTCCGCCTTATCAGGAAGTGCGTGGGTCACTTCCGGTGCGGCGGAGGAGGCTGCGGCAGCCGGTAGCGGCGGAGGGTTGTTCCCGGCTGAGGTGAGTGCGGGGCGGGCTGACCCCCGCTCCCCTCCCGGGGGTTCCCCGCGCCGCTCCCCGCCCCGGGCACGGCGGCTCCTGCGACCCAGCGCGGGCGGGAGCGCACGGCGGCAGCGGGGATGCTGCCGCCTGCAGAGGCGCCGCCGGGACCGGCCGGGCTGCCCGCGGGATGGGCCCGACGTGCGCAGGCTGCTGCCCACAGGCCGGTCCCGCGGTTTGGGGGTCCCGGCAGAGCCGGTGGGAGCGACGTGGGTGGTTTCGGGGGCCGTTTGTGCCGTGCAGCCCAGCGTGACGCGCCCAAGGGGGCGGCTGAACCCCACCAGCTCTCCCAGCCATGCCTGCCCTCCCCGCGCTGCGTTGGGGGACCCAGGATGCTGCCCCCTGAGAGCTCCCCCGCGTTTGGGGAGGGAGGGAAGGGGTGATTCTCGGGCGGTTTGGCTGCTTGCACAGCACTGGGGGCAGGGTGCAGTGTGAGGTGGTTGGAATTAAACCCCCCACCTTCTCCTGACGAGGATTCTGTTCCCTCTGCTCTCTGACCTGTCCCTCAGCGCTGGCAGGCCTGGCGCTGCATTTGGGTCCTGCCCGTTGAGTGTCACCTTGCATGGGAAGGGAATCAGACTCGGAATCGCCTGGGTTGGAGGAGACTCTTCAGATCATCGAGTCCAACCACAGCCTGACCCTGCCCAGCCCCTCTCCAGGCCATGTCCCCAAGCACCACATCCAACACCATTAGGGATGGTGATCCCACCACCTTCCTGGGCAGCCTGTCCCAACCCCTGACAGCCCTTTCAGTACAGAAATTCTTCTGATCTCTGTCCTAAATCTCCCCTGGGGCAATTTCAAGCCATTTTCTCTCGTCCTGTCGCTTGTCATCAGAGAGAAGAGACCAACCCCAGCATCTCTGCACCCACCTTGCAGGGAGCTGTACAGAGCAATGAGCCTCCTCAGCCTCCTTTTCTCCAGATTAAACATCCCCAGCTCCCTCAGCTGCTTCTCACAGAGCTTGTGCTCCAACCCCTTCACCAGGAAAGAGAAATCCAAACCTTTTCCCCTCTCTGTTGCAGAACAATTAGAACTGGTGTCCTGGTTTCAGCTAAGATGGAGTTAGTGTTTTTAGCAGCAGATGGAATGCCCTGTTTGGGAGTTAGGATGAGAGCAGTGCTGATAGCACCCTGATGTTTCTAGTTGTTGCCGGGCAATCAAGGACCTTTCTCAGTTCTTCATACTTCCCTACTAACGAGAAAGGAGGGGACGCAGCCAGGACAGGTGACCCGAACTGGCCAAAGAGGATATTCCATGCCAGTTACACCATGCTCAGTATAAAGGGGGACTGGGGGGCAGAGGAGGAGACAGCGCCAGGACGTGCAGTTTCTGGGGACGGTCGGGTTCCGGGACGGCTCTAGGCTGTGCGGCCTGAGCTGTGTGGTTTGCTGAGAAACTGCATTGTGTATCTCCAGTTTCATAGATTTTGTGCTATAAACTCCTGTTATTGTTATATCTAGCTTTCTCTATTTTTAGTAAACTATCCTTATCCCAACCTGCGGGGTTTTGGTTTCTGGGTTGTGGTTTCTTTTCCTCCTTTCTTTCTTCCCTTTCCCCCCTCCCCCAACTTTCCTTCCCTCTTCCTTTTAAAAGAACCAGCAACTGTGTGGGGTGCAGCCCTCAGCTGGGGCAAAACCACGACACCTGGAATAGTGTCAGCAGCTCTCTGCTTAAAAGCAAAAACTTCTACTTTCTGAACGTGCTTCTCTGAGTCCCCACTGTGGAACAATGGCTTAATGACTTAATGCAAACTCTGCACCTTTTTTTCCTCCTTTTAAACATCAAGAATGTTTCCCTGATTGTTGTTGAAGACTTGGCGTTTTTTGAAGCTTTTGCTCTGTTATCAAAGAATCTTTTCTGTCTAATTACAAACTGCAATCCTTATTTAAGATTTTTCCTTAGCATGTGGTATATTGACACTGAGCTGTAGGCTTTTCTCCCCTCCCTCACCAGCTTTGTCACAGGAGAAGAGGAAGCCATGGTGTGCATCCCCTGCATTGTCATCCCAGTTCTCCTCTGGGTCTACAAGAAGTTCCTCGAGCCGTACATCTACCCCGTCATCGCGCCCTTCGTCAAGCGCGTGTGGCCCAAGAGAGCTGTGCAGGAACCCACAGCCACAAAACAAGGGCAGGGGGGCAGCGCTGGGCACCCACGGGCACCCTCAGGCACAGAAGGAGAGCAGGAGGAGGAGTCTGGAATTTACAAAGTAAGATTCATGAGGGGAACTCCAGATCATAGAATCCCAGACTGGGCTGGGGTGGGAGGGACCCCAAGGATCACAGAGCTCCAACCCCCTGACACAGGCAGGGCCACCAACCTCCAGGCCTGGAGCTACACAAGGTTGCCCAGGGCCCCATCCAACCTGGCCTTGAACACCCCCAGGGATGGGGCACCCACCCCCTCTCTGGGCAGCCTGTTCCAGCCCCTCAGCAGTCCCTCCCCAGAGAGCACCGAGCAGTAGTTCACAGTGGGCCCTGCACAAACAGTTCATAAATGGGTGCTTTTGCAGACGCTTTTTTGATTATTTTGGGAGTTTGTGGTTATTTTCCTACAAAAGGGAGTTACAGTGCTGAGCTGGTGAGAGAGTTGCTCCAAGAGAGCTCCTGGTAGATCTTGGAGGGATAGGAGTTGCACCCATTCCCTGAAGCAGGTTTGGGTTGGGGTTATTTGTGTTTTAAGAGATTTTTAATTCTTTCAGAGAAGGAAGAAGTCAAATAATCGGTGTGTCACACCAGATGTGTGAAGCAGAACTAAAAAAACCCAAACACAACAACAAAACAGCTCTCTTCAGCCAGCCCTACCACTCACAGCGGGGCAAAACACTCAGTGTGTGTTAAATCCTGTGTTTACTGCTTATCTCCTTGAAGGAAACTCAAAGATTTTTGTGGTGTCCCTGCCCTTCTTCCCTCCCCTCCTGCCACCAAAGCAGTGATGGGGTATAGCTCTAAAGAGACACCCCACTCTGGTCCCTGCTGCGGGTTTCTCCATGCACCCTCACTGCCCTTGCTCCTAAAAGCCCCTTTTCATCACAAATGGTCCCTACAAGCCCCTTTTCACCACGAATGGTCCCTAAAAGTCAATTTTCATCACAAATGGTCCCTGTTTGGGTGTGGAGAACGTTCTGATGTCTCACTAACAGCACTGTCTTTTGTCTGTAGCTGGAAAGCAACGGTGTGGCGAATGGGATCGCTGCAAAGAGATCCACAGGAGTTCCTGACAAGAAAATGGATTAAAGGAGTTTGTTCATAAGGATCTCGTTCCCTTGTGTCCAATATAAACTGGGGATACTTCTCTCACTTGGAGACTTCTTTCTTTGCACATGTTAGCTGAATAACCCCCTCTTCCCCCACCACTGGTCTCCCCTGCTGCTGAAACTGGCAGCTAGCTCATTTCTTAATTTAAAATGTTTGAAAACTGAAGTTCTTTGTTTCCCTCAGCGGAACCACTTTCCATTTACAATCCCATCAGCTGCAATTAGAGTCTAGGTTAAATAACTTATGGGTAAGTCCAGCTTTGGGCAGTAAATGCGCCTCAGCATTGTAGTTTCCCTAGCTGCTAGTGCAATTCTTTGGGCTTTCCCTTAAAAGCTGTAGCTGTTCTACATGCAAGACCTTGTTCTGCTGGCTGACCTTGCTAAACAGCCACGAATTGCGTTGTGGCAACGTAAGCTTTGTAGTTAAATGACCAGGAATATGGATCTTTCTTGTCAAATCTGTGGATGAGCTAAAGGAATTAACGCTATGTGCAGGATCTGCTTGGCTGACTGAAAAACAAAGTCTTGGTTTGGTACTTCTGTTAATGTTTTGGGGTTGTTTTTTCCTTTGAAACGTTGTGCCTTTCTTTCCTGGAGAGGAGCAGCAGGGGCATGATGCAAGAGAATTGTTGCTTTATATTCTGTTGCGGTGGTTTAAAATGCAGTTCTGTCTTTAAAAAAAAAAATATTTAAAAAATATTAATTCCAGCTAAAAACCTCTTTACCATGCTTGTGTAATTTAAGTTATAATAAACTGGGATTTTACTGAAAGAGACGTTGCTTTGTGTATGTTTCTGAGCTACGAATGTCTAAGGAGGTGATAAAATCTTGGAAAACCTGTAGGCAGGCTGCAGGCAGGAGGAAGTCCCGAACTACTGACTGGATAAAGGGAGCTGCAGCTTTGCCTCCTCCTGGGAAGATGTGCTCAGGGACTGGCTGGCATCCCCATGTGGTATTGCAACTGTGAAGCGCTTTAGATGTCCCCATGGCTTGGCACAGGATGAGAAGTGTTACCTCCTGCTTTGTCCTCTCTGCCAAGCTCTTAGAAAGATGCAAACCAAGTCAATTCCAGCGATTTTTTTGGGATGGGTTTCAGGATTTATCATGTTTCCAGAATGCCTTTCTATATATGCAGTCAGAGGTCCAGCCTTATTCTTACAACTGTGTTTTCTCCTATCTGCTACTAATGCTTCCAGATGTCTGTCAGATGCCTCTGGAGAGCTCTATCCCTTCCTACCACCACACAGTTCCATCAGGTTGGGATATCAGGCTCCCCTCACCACAGCAGTTACTTCTGCAGAGAGCTGAATCACTGAGAACTCGCAGGAAGATGTTCCCTCATATTGTTTGCTTCCCCCTGCGTGAGCTGGTCTGTTAGGAAGTGAAGTTTGGTGTTACTGTCTAATCACCTTTGCAGTATAACCAACACCCTCGGATCAGCGTGGCACAGATGCAGCTTTCTCCTGCAAAGCACCTGCCCTTTGTGATACCAGAAGTGGGGTTTGTTTTGCGTCCACGAGGTCGACTGCTCGGAACCGGCACAGCCGGAGCTGCAGCGATTGATCGTGAACTGCAAGAGCGTTTTGAAGAGATTGCCAGGAGAAGCGGCTGTGGAAGCAGAGAAACCCGGCAGTACGAGAGAGCTCGAGAGAGAGAGAGGCTGACGTGGAGGAGGCGTTGCCAGGGTGGCCCCAGCTCCGCCCATCGCCTAGAAAAAGCCTCAGGGAGGGTAGGGACAAGTCGCTGCCCCCCTGACACAGAGAGGGGAGGTCAGCGTGTGCGCGGGGCTGACCCGGTAGGTTGTGTGGCCGGGCAGGTAAGTTCCGGCTTTCATCACCCGGGGGACTGTCTCACCTACTGACAGTCTCTGAGACTGCACATTACCATGGCCTCCACCAGGCAGAGGGCTCGAACCATTAAGAGCATGGAGACCCAGACTGAGGGCCTGCCCAGGAGTGTAGTCTCCACCAGGCAGAGGGCTCATCCCATTAAGAGTGTGGCGACCCAGACTGAGGGGCTGTCCAGGAGTGAGGCCGTGCAAGTCTCTGGCTGCAGGGAGTGCCTGAGCCTGCTCCTGCCTGCAGACCGTGGCAACAATTCCACCTGTGTGAGGTGTGAGCAGGTGGAAGATCTGCTTAGCATGGGGGCAGAGCTCAAAGAAGAGGTGGAGAGACTCAGAAGCATTAGGGAGTGTGAGAAGGCATGCCAGAGGGTAAGTCACCAGGGAAATTTTCCCCCTAAAATGATGGATCCCCAGCCCTATCAGGCAGAACGGGGAGAAGTCGTTGACCAGAAAGATGGAGAGGGTTGGAAGATAGTCCCGGCTCGGTGCCGTGGGAAAACCTCCTCCCTGCCTACCTTGGTTCCTCAGGTCCCTCTAAGCAATAGGTTTGAGGTGCTGGAAGTTGAAGAGGAGGCAAATGGGGGGGGGGGGGGGGGCAATCCCCCTAAGAGAAGGCCAAAAGTGAGGAAGTCAACTCCACGCCTCAAGATTGCCTCCTCCAGGAAAGACAGAAAGGTGGTTTTGGTTGGGGATTCCCTTCTCAAGGGAACAGAGGGCCCCATGTGCAGGCCAGACCCTACCCGTAGGGCAGTGTGCTGCCTCCCTGGGGTGCGGATCAAGGACATAACTAGAAAACTCCCAGATCTGGTTCATCCCTCTGATTACTATCCATTACTCATTGTTCAGGCAGGCAGTGATGGAATCTCTCAAAGAAGTCTGAGAAGTATTAAAAGACACTTCAGGGGTTTAGGGAGGCTGATTGAGGGAGGGGGAGTGCAAGTGGTGTTTTCTTCTATCCCAAGTGGGGCAGCGGAGAACATGAAGTGGGCCAGGAAAAGGGAAGCGTTGAATAGTTGGCTGAGGGGCTGGTGCCGCCTTATGAACTTTGGGTTTTTCAATCACGGGGCCATTTACTCAGCACCTGGCCTGATAGCAGCGGATGGGTGCCACCTGTCTCCAAGAGGGACAAGAATCCTAGCTCAAGATCTGGCAGGCCTCATTGACAGGGCTTTAAACTAGTTAGGAAGGGGGGAGGGGATATAGTGAGGCTTGCTAGGGGAGAGAAAGTAGCCTGTAGCTTTCCACTAGATTCGAAGGGTGAAGAGGGTCTGGAACACAAGTCTGATGAGGAGAGGCTGAGGGAACTGGGACTGTTCAGTGTGGAGAAGAGGGGGCTGAGGGGAGACCTTACTGCTCTCTCCCAACTCCTTGAGAGGAGGCTGTGGGGAGCTGGGGCTCAGCCTCTTCTCACAGATAACCAGCGACAGGAATGGCTGTGAGTTGCACCAGGGGAGGTTCAGGTTGGAAATGAAGAGAAATTTCTTCTCCAAAAGAGCAGTTGGGCATTGGAAGGGGCTGCCCAGGGAGGTGGTGGAGTCACCGTCCCTTGGGGTGTTCAAGGAAACGTTGCATGAGGCACTTAAGGACATGGGTTTGTAGCAGAGGTGGCAGGGTGATGGTTGGACTAGGTGATCTTGGAGGCCTTTCCAACCTTCATGATTCTGTGATTCTATGATTGGAGAGCGGAGCATGGGACAGAGACCACACTAGTTTACAATCTTTTTTCTCCTCCCCATCTTTCTGTATTTTGCCTGTATTGCTCCAATAAATCATTCCCTTCATCCATGAGAGCTTAATTGGGTAAAAGGTGGATGTGACCTTTGCTGGGGTGGACTGAGTTTTCTAAACCAGTCACCCCGAATGGTAAATTCCTCTGCTCCCACGAGTTCGTGCTCTTAAATCTGAAAGCCAGGAAGTTGTAAGGCTCTACTTTCCTGGGTCTGGGTTCCCAGCTGTGCTGCTGAGAGAGCTAAATACACACACTTGCTTCGGGGCTGTGAGTCAGGAGACAGGCCAGCTGAAAAGCAAGAAAAGAAACAAAGCAGCTTTGCTTTTCTGGTGCAGAATTAGATCAGCTGAAGGGATGGTCAGGCTGCAGTCTGGGCTGGAACCGCCCCATGCTAGAATGCCCCATGCTAGAACAGTAAACTCAGACTTGTGACACATGGAGCTGGGCAGATGTGAGTTCAGAAGGGTGAATGAATCCTGGGGAACAGAGAGCAGTCAGGTGTGAGCATAAACTCAGCCCTTCCACCCTTCATCTGGGTTCCCATATGCCATGGGAACGGAACAGGTTGGCTTTCAGTGACCCCAGAGACCATCTGTGGGAAATCCATCAATGGCTTTTGTTTTTAAACTGGTATTGTTGCCCCTTCTCCCCCACATTCCTCATGGTGGAAAGACACCAAGGGCTGGATATTTTTGGCTGTCTCTGCATGGATCCAGGAGTGGGACTCAATGACCCTTACGGGTCCCTTCCAACTCAGGAGCTCCTGTGATTCTGTGACAGTTCAAAGATGGTTGAAAAAGAGTTGTTGCAGGTGCATGGCTGAACATGCCTGTGTGTTCTTACACTGCAAGCATCACTGACAAGGTGGGGCCCTTCTGCTGTGCTCCCTGGCTGGGGGCAGGTAACCTCAGCTTCTGTCCTAAAACGTTGGGCATCTGATAGGGAGGATGCTTTGGAGTAACAGAGTCACCTGCCAGAGCCATGAATGTGATGAGAAGTAAGATGCAGAACTGAGCTGGGGGTGCTTTAATCTGCCAGGGTCTGCAGTTGGTTTAGAAAGTGTACATAATTGTATTATTTAGGCTGTTGTACAAGGAAAGTGCATTGGACATGGACATGGACAATAAACAGCGCAGGAAATGAGGCTGCTGGCTGAAGGGGGCTGTATTTGAGCACAATTAAACACTGACACGAGTCATCTACAGCAGCAGAATCTTCCTGAGTGAGGCACTTCACTGGGAGTCCTGCCAGCAAGTTCCAAGAATGGGTCAATAATCCTATTGTGCTGTCAACAGGTAAGGGAAATGGTAACTTAAAAATCAGGGGGAATAAACTGACTCCTGAGGCAGGGCAGAGGTACAGCAGATCATCTGCTGGGATGCAAAGAGGTGCACAGAGCTTCAGGAGGAGTAAGTAGCCAGAAATTAAGGAAACCCTCATAGGAGTGAACAATATATATCAAATACATTCAATTTAACTGGGAAAATCCAGATGTATCTCGTACTGACCAGAAGCAGGATTTACACCCGGACTCTGGCACCTGATGGCATCAGGCAGACAGCTACCAAAATTTACTAGAGCAAGGAGCAGCTTCATTTACACTGAGGACTTTTAGAAAATTGCAGACTCAGCATCTTTAGGGACCAAAGCACTTCTGCAAACCTAGTCCTGAGGTCTCCAGCATTAGAGCTGCCTGGTTCTGTTTAAATGCTACTGGGGAAGGATCAGGAAATCAAACGATATTTTAAAGTAGTTGAAAAAAAATACAACAGTCAAATCAGCGAATTTCAATTAACTTTTCTTTATGGGAAGGTCTGTATGTGATATATGATACCTCCCATGTGTTGGTTTGCACAGGTAGCTGGGTGGTCGCAAGGGGATGTCATCCAGAGGGACCTGGACAAGCTGGAGAAGTGGGCCCAGGTGAACCTCATGAGGTTCCACCAGAACAAGCACAAGACCTTGCACTTGGGTTGGGGCAATCCTCATCATCAATCCAGGCTGAGAGATGATGTGCTAGAGAGAAGCCCTGCAGAGAACGATTTGGGGGTGCTGGTGGATGAGAAGCTCGATATGATGCTGATGGTCTTGGAGAACAGGAGAAGTGCCTGAAGACTGGAGGATAGCCAATGTCACTGCGGTCTTCAAAAAGGGCAAGAAGGAGGATCCAAGCAACTATAGACCAGTCAGGCTCACTTCTGTCCCTGGAAAGGTGATGGAACAGCTTGTTCTGGATGCCATCACCAAGCAACTGGAAGAGAAGAAGGTCATGAGGAGTAGTCAGCATGGATTCACCAAGGGGAGATCGTGCTCCAATCTCATAGCCTTCTATGATCTCATCATCGGCTGGGTGGATGGAGGGAGAGCAGTGGGTGTCATCTACCTTGACTTCAGCAAGGCTTTTGATACTGTCTCCCATGACATCCTGATAGCAAAGCTGAGAGATCATGGGATAGATGAGAGGACAGTGAGGTGGGCTGAGAACTGGCTGTCGGACTGGGCTCAGAGGGTGGTGATCAGTGGAGCAGAGTCTGGCTGGAGACCTGTGACTAGTGGTGTTCCCCAGGGCTCGGTGTTGGGTCCAGTCCTGTTTAATATCTTCATGGACGACCTTGATGAGGGAACAGCATCCACCCTCAGCAGGGACACCGATGGTACAAAGCTGGGAGGGGGGGCTGACACGCAGAAATCTAATGGTAAAGGAACAATACACCACTATAGCCATAGCAAGGACATTGTCCCTACTGCCTGGCTAGAGTGCTGTAGAGGGGAGGCCTTACCTCTGGGGATGTCTGGGGATCAGGGGTCCCTTCACCCACGCCAGCCATTTTCTGCTGCTCGGGTGCTCGTTCCCCTAGCTGTGTGTTTTGGGAAATGCGCAGGCGCAGTGTTCCCCCAACCTCCCCCCAGAAAGTACTAGAACAGGAAGCTCACGCATGCGTGAATCCAATGAAGGCCAAAGCTAGAATCAGACAAATAGTTTGAAAAGTTAGACAGAGAATCATTCTATTAGGATTAAGGTGTAGTAAAAGAATTTACTAACTTTATAGAAAAGGGGGATTGATACGGGGCTTTGTAACGATGCTCACAAAGGGTTAAAGGGTGCTTGCTAATAAAATGCTTGGTAAGGGGGGCTTACTAACAGTTTGTGTCAGAAATGACCTTGCATAAACAATGCCTACTATGAGCTCTGTGAAAATAGAATTACTTCTTTGCTGAGTTCTAGTTCCCCCCACATTGGTCTAACAAACTCCTTATCTGTTCAGGAATTTCTTGCTTGTCTAAAGTATTTCATTGTAGCTACTTCGAGCTCTCCTTGTCTTTCAAAGTGTGCAAAACCTGCTGAAACCGGGCTTGTAGTTTGGATCAGAGTCAAGGGGAAACTGAGTCTGTGCAAAACAGACGGTTACTTGCGGTGATGAAGAGGAGCCATCCGACTCCATCCCCACGACCCTCAACGACCACCACCAACAGCAGTGTGCAGGCACAGTTGGGAGGAGTTTATGGAAATGGCTTCTTGGGACTCATTTCAATACGAAGCGGGACAGGCTGTGAATATGTCTAGGTGTGTGATGTCATCTAATCATTTCAGACGGGGAGATGGTATAAAAATCCTACCAGCTCTGACCAAAGGTGTACCTGCTTTGTTAGGTCACCTGCTCTTGCAAGAACGTATAATAAATTACTGCTTCACTAACGTGTCTACCTCGAGTCCTTTCTCAGGACCATTGGTATTTCTAACAAGGAGAAGCTTTCTGCAGAGTCTCAGGGTACCTTCCCAGCACTGGTCTCAGGCTGGGGAGGCCTGCTGAGATGGCGGCAGACACTGCGCTGCCATCCAGCAGGACCTGGACAGGCTGGAGAGCTGGGCAGGGAGAAACCAGAGGAGGCTTAATAAAAGCAAGTGGGGAGTCTTGCACCTGGGGAGGAATAACTGCTTGAATCAGTACAGGCTGGGGGTGAGCTGCTGGAGAGGAGCTCTGAGGAGAAGGACCTGGGGGTCCTGGTTGATGACAGGGTGGCCATGAGCCAGCAGTGTGCCCTGGGGGCTGAGAGAGACAATGGGATCCTGGGGGACATCAAGAGGAGAGTGGCCAGCAGGTCACAGGAGGGGATCCTCCCCCTCTGCTCTGCCCTGGTCAGGCCCCACCTGGAGTGTTGTGTCCAGTTCTGGGCTCCCTGGGATCAAACAGCCAGGGATCTCCTGCACAGAGTCCAGAGGAGGCTACAGAGATGATGAAGGGCCTGGAGCATCTCCCCTGTGAGGAAAGGCTGAGTGAGCTGGGGCTGTTCAGCCTGGAGAAAAGAAGACTGAGGGGGGACCTAATTAATGTTTATAAATATCTTAAGTATGGGATGCAGGGGGACATGGCCAGCCCCTTTTCAGTGTCTGTGGGGACAGGACAAGGGGTGATGACCTCAAGTTGGAGCACAGGGAGTTCCCCCCCAATCTGGGGAAGAACTTTTCCCCAGTGAGGGTGAGGGAGCCCTGGGACAGGCTGCCCAGGGGGTGTGGAGTCTCCTTCTCTGGAGATGGTCAAGAGCCATTTGGATGCCAGGAGGGTGCAGAGAGGTGGGTGATGGTCTCTTCAGCCAGGGGACAGGAGATGGGACAAGGGGCAATGGGCTCAAGCTGCCCCAGGGCAGGGTCAGCTCAGATGGGAGGGAAAAGTTCTTCCCTGCAAGAGCTGTCAGGGCCTGGCACAGGCTGCCCAGGGAGGGGGCTGAGTCCCCACCCCTGGGTGTGTTTAACAGCCGGGGAGATGAGGTGCTCAGGGATCTGGTTTAGCACAGGACAGGAATGGTTGGACTGGATGATCTTAAAGGTCTTTTCCAACCTGCTTATTCTGTGATTCTGTGACTCAGGGGAAGCTGGAAGGGAGAAGTGAAACTTCAGTGGGAATTATCACACAGGCATGGTGTTTATCAACTGAATCCAAAACAAACTGGGCACATTTTCCAATATTTAGATTCATATGTGGAGCTGTTCATAGTCTGAGACCTTGCAGCAGTGGAACTGTAGAGGTGAGAGCTTCTGCAGGTGGTGTCAGGAAATGAGATCTGAGTTCTCCTCTGCTGGAAGGGTAACAACTGCTCTGGAAGGCAGCCTCACACACAGCCAAGGCCCAGGCAGCTGGGCATGTGCCCTTGTTGGGATTTACCCTGATCATTCCCCCAGTGCACCAGCTGCTGGGGATATGTAGCTTGCATGAGCTGACTTGAAAAGAGCTTTTGCATCCTAAGCAGGAAACTGAGGCACCTAAGTCCAAAAATCATGCTCATGAAAACTCCTGTGTAGGAGGCAGCTGCCTCCTAATCCCACTGGAATCTCCCATCGGACATTACCTTAAACTCCACCAGTTGCACGCCTCAGCCCCCCTCTCCATAGCCCACTTCCTCCCAGAGGTTTTCTGCCCAGCAGCTGGTAGTGTGCTGACTTCACACCTCTCCTCCAGACGTGCTCCTGGGGCTGGAAGGGGGCTGTACCCCTTAGCCTGCTGTGAAAGAGTCCAGCGGGCAGTGAGGAGTGTGGGGACACTGAAATGGTGCATCAGTCACTCCTTTAGCTGTGAATAAACGAGCGACCTTACCAGTCCTACTGGAGTAGCCAAGCCAAACATCATCCTAAGAGACAATCAGTCAACACTCCCGATAGCCAGAGAGCTGAGCTCCCAGGCTGGCTGGGGCTGTGGGTTCACAGGAGGGTTGAAGCCAAAGTCACGGCTGCTCAGTGCCAAAAAGAGCTTTCAGCCCCAGGACCCCCTTGCTGACCTCCCAACAGCTCTACCTGTCCTCAGCCAGGCAGTTCAGAGGCCAAGGCATGACTTTTAGCCCCTACTCTCTTGCAGCTTGAGTACCTGACTGCCCACTCAGGCCTCTGCCACCCTGCTGTGGGAGCCACAATTTCTAACAGGGGGCTGGTGGAGCAACAGGAGGGTCTGTGCTGGGACCCTCATGACAGATGGATCCATTGGGGCTGGCTGGCCAAGCTTAAATCTGTGAGGCTACAACACACCCTGATTCCATCCTGCTATAGGAGGTGGGGTGGTTCCTGACCTGTTCTTTGCACAGGAACAGGAGCCAGTTCCCAATTCTTCAAACTTGATTGTTTTGGGCTGGGTTTTTTTTTAAGGTTTCTTGGCATTTATTTTACAGACCCGGATTTTGGAGTCCAGGGGTTATGTGGGGATAGTAACTGTCATTCACAGAACTGCCTACAAATGGCGTCCTTGTCCCAGTGGTGAAGTGGAGGCTCGCAGAGAACAAGCCACCCTATACTCACTCTAAATTGAAAACAGCTTGAACACACAGGAGCTTTCCAGCATTTGGACAGCTGTTGCACCTTCAATCCCTGAACAGCTCTCTCCTGACCCCCACACCCCTCCTCCCAAACACGAGGCTTCTCCAGGGACACCTCTCACTCCTGGGTTTTTTTGCCTTTTCCTCCCACTGCCAGGTGCAGGTGAGCTCTCCAGCTAAGCTGCTCTCCACAGCCGTGTCCTAAAATCTCTCGGCACCTGCAGGGAGCTCCAGGAGATCATCTCAGAATCACAGAACCGTAGGGGTTGGAAGGGACCTCCAGAGCCCATCAGGTCCAACCCCCTGCCAAAGCAGGGTCCCTAGGACAGGTCACACAGGTCGGCATCCAGATGGGGCTGGAATCTCTCCAGAGAAGGAGACTCCACACCCCCTGGGCAGCCTGTCCCAGGGCTCCCTCACCCTCACCAGGAAGAAGTTCTTCCCCAGATTGGTGTGGAACTCCCTGTGCTCCAACTTGAGGCCATTGCCCCTTGTCCTGTCCCCACAGACACTGAGAAGAGGCTGCCCATGTCCTCCTGTGTCCCACCCTTCAGCTATTGATAACCATTGATCAGATCCCCTCTCAGGCTGCTTCTCTCCAGGCTGAACAGCCCCAGCTCACTCAGCCTTTCCTCACAGGGGAGATGCTCCAGGCCCTTCATCATCTCCGTAGCCTCCTTTGGACTCTCTCCAGGAGATCCCTGGCTGTTTGATCCCAGGGAGCCCAGAACTGGCCACAACACTCCAGGTGGGGCCTGACCAGGGCAGAACAGAGGGGGATGATCACCTCCTTTGACCTGCTGGCTGCGCTCCACCACCGGGACACACTGCTGGCTCATGGCCACCCTGTCATCTGCCCAGTATCACCATGAACAATTGGAATGCGTCTGATCCCCTGTGAGTCCTCAAAACACGGGCAGATCTTCACAAGAAGAGGGCAGCCACGCAGTCTGACTAAACATTTCTGTGGTGTATGTGCTGTCCCCAGTCCAGGGGTGAGGAAACAGCCGAGGGGGCTCAGCATCATGACAGAGGAGTATCTGCCCTTATCGTCACCGCTGTGGAAGCCTGACGCCACCTTCTCACCCTGCTGGGGACGGGCCAGCCACAAGCGTGGTTAAAACAGGAGGTCAGAACAAAACAACGCCGTTATCAGTGATGCTGCCTTAAGCCTCAGCCTTTCTGGCACATCATCCTACAGCAGCGGGTTCACCCACCCCCTGCACACCCAGCTCGCAGGGAATCACCAGTAAAATAAACCTCCTGTGTGATTAAATAACCTTGTAGCTGGAGTGTGTGTTTGCTCAGTGTGCTTCTTGCCAGCAAGCCATTTACGCAGGTTGCCCCAGGGGTCTGTGATTGCTCGTTTTGTGGTTCTAATTGCCAGAAAGGGACCGGCCAATCACCTTGATGGGTAAGGCAGTAAGTAAGGACATCGTGTGAGTGCCTGACTGTAAACACTGTGTGGGATAAATTAAATGCCGGGCTTAGGTCTGCTCCAGCCTGTCTGGCTCGTAACTGAGAAGTGCTGCTTCAAACGTGCTTTGGGTTAATGGAACCAAAAATACCCCCGGCATCTGGGTCGTTGCCCCAGGTTTGGAACCACAATTTCAATGCAGATTTAAACATGGGAAATTCAGCTTTAAACTTAAAGCTTTTTTTATTGATTTATTTTATTTTTGGGGGGACTGTGAGGACAGTTGAACCACGGCACAGGTGACCCAGAGAGACTGCGGAGTCTCTATCTCTGGGAGTATTGAAAATTGTCTGCAGGGTGGTTGCTGTAGGCAATCTCTGCTCACCCTTTCCAACCTCAGCTTTCCTAGACCCATGAGTCCTGTCAACGTTTATAGAGCTAAGCGTGCCCTCTGCAGTGAAACACAGCCTCACACTCCATCCCTTGGCTGTGCTGCATCTCCTAACCAAAATAGACCAGGAAGCCTCCTCTTCTCCTCTGTTACTACTTGCCATGTCTTTCCCTGGTTGCCCTGGTCAAGAGTTCCTCCAGATCAGCAGATAAACCACAATCAAACCTGTTCTCCTCTTACAGGGGCTTTCACACCTCCTCCTCCCAGCTGACAGACTCCACACAGAGGGACCTGAGGCAGGACCGGTCCTTGTAGGGGGGTCACCCCCACAGCCCCTCCTCTTCTGAACCAAGGCAGAGATCCTCTCAGGCCCCCATACATGAGGTTGTATGATGCCTGTCGACACAACCCATGCAAAAGCTGCAGCCAGCAGACAGGTTTCTGTTCAGGGGGCAGCAAGAAGATACAGCACTGAATATCTGCTCCCTTCCGAACTCCATGCCCATAGCAACCCTTCCAGCATTGTCATTTATCATCCCAGGGCACTTGCTGTGTTCGTTCCTTCCTGTCATTGTCAGAGACACACACACACACACACACACACACGCCCCCATGTTTCTGTTCTCTCCTGCTCGGACATTGCAGCATCTTCCTCTCCACAAGATGCTGACTCCCACACTTCTATCCCAAGCTATCTCCTCTGAGGTCATCCCTGCCTCCTGGCTTCCTCCTTCCCTCACTCTTCCCACCACCTGCTACTTGCCCCCTTTGCTATTGCAACAACTCTGACACAACCACGTCATCCCCCCTCGGCATTTCCAAGCTTTCCCTATCTGTCCACGCTTACTAATCCTCTCTCACTGAGCCGCCCTCCCCCTCTCCAAGCTCTCCTCTCCGCTCTGTCTTTTCCAGCGGGCTTGTCCAGTCACATGGCAGCACTCAGGAAGGTCATATGATGGTCGGGACTGCCAGGCCAGGCTGTGGCAGGCATCCCCTGGACACGGGGCCCCGTTGGGCAGCACACCTCCAGCTCCCACCCCATCCCATGGCTGCCGGCCACCCCATGACTCAGGTGCTGGACCCACAGCGTGCAGGGCTGTAAATGCCAGGAAGGAAGCGTTACACGTGGGGAGTGGGGGTCCTGCACCTGCACCCCAGACCAGGCAGGGCTGTGGACACTGCTCCCAGCTCCCACATCGTGCTCTGCCTAGAAAACAATCGCCCTTGCTCTGCAGAGCATAAACCCAATCTGCACAGAAGAGTCCTCTTGTTTTTCCTGTGCCCTGACCTCAGTCTGTCTGCCTGTCTGTCCTTGGACAGGGAGTTCCTGGTACAGATTTTGGCAGTGTCTGTACATCACAGGCAGGAATATGAGTACAAAGTAGTAAGAAATGCCCCAAGCTTTTCTTAATTAACTACAGAGCCACTGACACTTCCTAATAAGATCCACATCCTCAAACGAGCACAATAAATGGGGGAAATTAGGCAACTGGGAATAAACTGCCCAAGGGTGAAGCAGAGCCCAGTGGGGGGACCAGCATCCTTGGGGACATCTCCCCCTTCCCCACCTTCATATTGCATGCAGTGTAGCCACATCTCCTTTTCCTGGAGGCACCAAGGAACGAGACTGGATTCAGGGATGGGATTGATTACTGTTGGGATCTCAAAGTAAAACATGCAGCCAATGGAAAATTAAATGAATAATACGGTGTAAGTAAAGCTGACATCTGAGGAGAGCAGGAGGCTTTGTGTACCTCCAAGGATGGCCCAAGGCTTTCCCCTCTCTCGGGCAGGTACCAGTGCTATGCCCTGTTCAGATTTGAGAGGGGAAAAAGTTCAAAGGAGAGGGAAAACAAAAAAAAAGGGTTCTGGAGAACAAATGATACCGACCTTGGCGACACACAGCACTGTCTTGTGCCACTTATTTCTGTGCCCCGACCTGTCTGTCCCACTTTCCCTGAGAAGCAGAAGCTACCGCATAAAGTCTGTATTTGTGGTTTAAAATACCCTCCCCCTTCAATGTGGAGCATGGTAAAACGCTGCCAAAGGATCTCCTAAACTCCTAAATGAGCAGTGGGGGCCAGCAAGGATTCAGGGCCACGAGCATGAGCTGCCTGTCCCAGCGCAGCCCAGGAAGGAAGAACTACCTGGGGTTTTCAAGCGTGGAGCTTGGGTGCCAGTGAGCACTAATGGAAAGTGCTATCATCGTATGTTTTTATAGGGCTTTGCTAGAGCAATAACAAACTACTTGGTTTTAACAAGTCACTCCTTTCCTTTCCTCGTAGGCGCAGGGAAGCTGAGTGGCATGCTCCATCCAGATTTACAGGATCAGTTTTGAAAGCGCTGAGATGAATGTTGAACGGGCTTAGGAGTGCTGAAAGTCAGGCTCTAGATGGCTGGGCTGGGAAGTTTTAGTAGAAGGAAATGTCAGCTTTCTAATTATTCTGCCAAAATCTTCTAGCTGCTAACTGCCAGGGGTGAGCCCAAACCCAGAGCCCTCTGAGCAGCTGGGAGAGTTGCTGCTGGCTCTGCCAGTTCTGGTCTCCTCTCCAGCTGCGGTCCAGCCACGTGCTGAGAACCTCTCTCTGACAGTGCTTCAACATCCGCTCCAGACCTGGGCCAAGCATCCCTGCAGATGTGAAGAAAAAGCACCTGCATAAGGATACACAGTCAAAAGCAATCCCCAAACCAAACAGCCATCCCCCAAACTCCTCTCTGGACTCTCTAGCATCCCCATGCTCCGCTTACAAAAACGGCAGGGGAGCACTATTAGTAATTTATTACTTTTAAAATCCTTTTCTGCTTGCTGGATGCAGGAGAGTCAAGGCAGAAGTGCTGCTGGGGGTTCACCTTCCACCATCTGAAGGGTCAAGCGATCACAAACTTCTGGGATGCTTCTCCAGTCCCTCACCGAAATAGGACCTCTGTGAGGAGCAGAAGCAAGCATCCCCCCTCCCCGGCCACCCACGAGACCTCTGCACTGCCAGTGGGCTCAGCTCCAAGCCCATGTGCAAGCCCAAACACGCTCGGCATTCATAGAGCTTGGATGGAAAAGCATGGGCTTTGAGTAAAGGCGTAAGGAGGGAGAAAACATACGTCATTCTTCGGCACAGACCTAAAGGTATCCTTGTCTGCAGAGTGGATGGAGCAGGCCCACCACCCACCACTGGGTCTTCTGTCCGACACAAAGCAGCCGAGCGGTCTGGATCCCTCTCACGTACCACGGGACGTGCTGGGAATGACAAGCTGCTGAATTACACTTGTCCCCTCGGACACAGGGAAGAGGTGTCAGGACAGACGGAGCTCTCGCTGGCTCTCGGCCTGCACTCCTGCGCCTGAGGGTCTCTGCAAGAACTACATGCCCAGTCCGAGCAGCCTGGGGACTGAGGCAAGGCATGGGCAGGGATGGGAAGAGAAATAAAAAACATCCTAAAAATTCCCTTTACTGTTGTTTAGGGGCATCAGAGAGAATGGCAGGAGAAGAAGTTTTTCCATGGTGAAGGGTGGTCCAGGGGCAGGAGCAGGGACTCGCTGTGGGGAGGGAGTGGCCGGCAGGGATCAAAGCCTTCTGGAAACCTCCCCACGGATGGCGATGCCTGGAGGCAGGTACAAACCCCTAACGTTCCTCCCCGTGCCACACCGTTCACAAGAATTAGCATTTCACAGGAATGTGGGGATTTGTTCTTCAAGGCCTGGCCCTGTCCGCCAGCGCTACAGCCCAAACACTGCACCAACAGAGCATGTGCTTGATAAGAACCCGGGAACAGATGCCAGCGGATTTAATGTGGGACAGGAGGCCCATTGCAGGTTTGCAGACTGCTGGCAGGGTCAGCTGTAAATATTCCCTCACAATCAAAGGCATTCATCTAAGGATTACATGCTGGGGGCTTTGTGGTAAAGTAAATTTGCAACTAACGGGACCATTAATAGTCAGACAGTTTAGTTGGCTCGCTGGCTGCCATTTATTTCCACACACCCACCCCCCCCAGTCATTTTTACTACATCTAAATACCATGGGGATGTGGGACTTGAATGATGTGGCCTAAGAAATCAGCTTAGGAGAAGGAGAAGGGGTTACCTCCAACAAAGAGAGCTCAACGGGGATCGAACAGGGATATCAATAGTGGGTAATGCTGCTGGAGCATGTGAGCTGATTTCATAACCTGATGGAGATTAGCCTCTTCTGTAAGCAGGCAAACCTGCCGAGGGGTACAGAGCGCTGGGCCTGTAAAGCATGTTCGTAGAGGGGCTGTGTTTGGAAGGCTGAGGGGGTGGAGGTGGGGAGGAGAGACTCTGTGGGGTCTGCAAAACAAAGACAGCGCCGCCTGTTTTCACCCCAGTTCGATGCTCCCAACAAAACCCAAAATACCCAGGGCAGAAGCTCTGCCACATAAGCAGCACCTGTCCCCAGAAATACCCAGGGCAGAAGCTGTGCCACATAAGCAGCACCTCTCCCCACTGCACGAATTGCCAAGTGTAAGTTAATCGCCGGTGTGATGGGGAGATGCAGGCATTAACAACCCAGGGTGCTATTTCACTGCAGACCCTCTGGGTTGCAGTCATCTCCCAATGTGGGGGTCCTCCCATGGCTTTTGCTGCAGCTTGGTGAGCCCTGGGGTTGAATCTTCCATCCGAGCAGCCCTCTCCTCTCTCAGTTTGTCCTTCATCTCTGTCTCTACCTTCCTCCCCCATCACCTCAGAAACAAATTAGGCAGGAGGAACTAAGAGGGAAGCTAATACCAATCCCATTACGTTGTACTGCCTAGGCTGTGTTTTGTAATTGAATAGAAAAACTGTTTTGTAACTTCAATTTAAAAAAAAACCACCCCCCAAAACCAAAGAGAACAATCCCTCTCTCCCCTCCTCCTCCCCTGCAAATCCTGCTCCCTCTTCATTGGAGAAAAGGGCTGAAAATAAGGGAAAAAAACAGGCAGGAAGAATGGAGGGTGTGTAGAACACTCTCAAGTTTCTATACGTGGAATTAAAAATTCTCAGAATAGCATTAATCAATCCCTGACACCGAATAGCTGACCTGAAGCAATGAATTCAATCTTTGGCTCATGCAAATGAGCAACCCTCAACAGGACCATAACTTTGACTCTTGCTGAGCCGTTCCTTTCAGTGACGAGCACCCCACAGACCCAAAAGCTACAATTTTTCCCCCATCAGGAGGGCTCGCTCGAGCCAAGTGCTCCCTTTACACCTTCCGACCTACGTGGACGCGATGGGATGCAGTCTTACTACAGGAGTACCCTGCTAGAGCTGCTCACCGAGCTAGTGGTACCCTGCCCTGGACAGCAAGATGCTCTCTGCTGCTTTTCCCACAGCTGGTCACTCTGGGGAGAACGTGGGATGTGATCTCAGCAGCACCATGATGCATTTAGTTTCTGTGTGATCTGCAGAGCTGATCACACCAAGGTTACTCTACCCCCCCAGGTATTTAACGGGCCAGTGTGATGCTGGAGAACTTCTCCTTAACACTAATTTCTTTGATGCTGCAGTTCTTTCATGCTTCTTGCTGCCATTTCTGCAAGGAGGCATTGGTGTGCTTATTCTAAAGACAGGGAAATCACAGAATCAGCAGGTTGGAAAAGACCTTTAAGATCATCGAGTCCAACCGTTCCTGTCCTGTGCTAAACCAGATCCCTGAGCACCTCATCTCCCCCTCTGTTAAACACACCCAGGGGTGGGGACTCAGCCCCCTCCCTGGGCAGCCTGTGCCAGGCCCTGACAGCTCTTGCAGGGAAGAACTTTTCCCTCCCATCTGAGCTGACCCTGCCCTGGGGCAGCTTGAGCCCACTGCCCCTTGTCCCATCTCCTGTCCCCTGGCTGAAGAGACCATCGCCCACCTCTCTGCACCCTCCTGGCAGGGCAGGGGAGGTGGGGAGAAGGTCTCCCCTCAGCCTCCTCTTCTCCAGGCTCAACACCCCCAGCTCCCTCAGCTGCTCCTCAGAGGATTTGCCCTCCAGCCCCTTCCCCAGCCTGGTTGCCCTTCTCTGGACTCGCTCCAGGACCTCAATGTCCTTCTGATGGTGAGGAGCCCAGAACTGGACCCAGCACTCGAGGTGCAGCCTCACCAATGCCCAGTCCAGGGGCACAATCCCCTCCTCAGACCTACTGGCCACACTATTTCTGACACAAGCCAGGATGCCATTGGCCTTCCTGGCCACCTGGGCACACTGCTGGCTCCTGGTCAGTCAGCAGCCACCCAACACCCCCAGGTCCTTCTCTGCCTGACAGCTCTCCAGTGGCTCTGCCCCGAGCGTGTAGCACTGCAAAGAGAAGCCTTAAAGATAACGGCTTTGCAAAAGGCTCCTGGCCTCATTTTCCTTGCGTGGGATGGTCGCAGGCCCTTTCTATCAGAGACACTGAGCTCCTGCAGAGGACACTGACCATAACCTGGGGTCTGAGGTGCTCTGCTCAAACAGAAATGGCACTGAAAGGGTCTCATCACCAGGTGCACAGACACAGAAGCCTGTCCAACTGAACACCGCTGCTAAGAAACCTGACTAATCCTTCCTCAAGATCACCAGCAGGCTCCAGGCCTTTAAGCATTTTGCCATATTAATTTACCTGTTGTACTAATTTTAGCTTTCTTGCTACAGAGAAAGAAGCTTTTCTCCTCTCTCGGCCTTCTTGCCTCCACATCTGCTGTCTCACTGCCCTTGGTGCTGAGGAAGAGACCAGCCTTTGCCACCCAGCTCCCACCTGTGGAAAGCTCGCCACTATGGCTGAGCCAGATGTTGTTCTTCCATTTCTTACGGAAACACTCATCATTTAAAGGAAATATTCCTGTTCTGCCCTTGGACCAAACTGAGATCTTTAGGAAATCACAGCAGGGGCAGAGTTGGGGAGAGATCTGGGGAGCCAGATGGATGCCTCTGTGAACAGCCCCTCTCTCCCTGGGCACTGCCCACATCAGCCCCTGGGATAATGCCTCCAAAATCACTACATGTGCTGTAAATATCAAGCTTCCAGCTCTTTTGTGGTGGATTATCATCCATTTTACCCCAGTTCATTATTTATTACTTATTACAATATCCAGAAGTTGCACCTGGGAGCCATGAAATCTTTCCCAGTGAAAAACTAATCAAAACTAGGAATTTCTCCTTAAAAACTTTTGGGCTTAATGAACTGTTATTTTCCAAGCAGCTCTGGGTGGGACCCTTCTTTCCCCTCACCAACCCCCCCCCCCCCCTTCTCCCAGAGGCCATTAGGGTTATAGAAAGGTCATCAGTGCAGCCTCTGCATGGATACGATGCCCATCACAACAATTCCTGAGCATCCACATCCCCGGACAGCTGACACCTTTGGGCTGAATCAACCAGGAATTACTCTGATGCACTTCTTCCTCGCTGTTGCTAAGCTCTTCTCACTGCTGCTGTCACCCTTGGAAGCCAGAGGCGAAGAGTGGGATGCACACACACATCCTCCCCCAATTCTGCCCCCCTCTCCCTCCACCTCCCAGAGCCTGGCACTGCACGGACAAAAGGAGGATATATCCCCACTGGCCACAGCGTTACAATGGCAAGAGGCAACAGCTGAATGCAAAGGCAGGGCAGTAAGAATGAGAATAAGATGTCGCAGGGGCCGGTGGTCTGGCAGGGTCTTGCTGGCACTGGGAATTATTTAAAATGATGAAGCTCAGTGATGAGGCTGAGCTGATTCATTTCTTGCGGGAATTGAGCCCAGTTTCGGGCCAGAAGAATGAGGAATCTCTGTCCTTTCTCTTTTAGGCCACTGCTGTCAGGATGCTGCTCCTCTGGAGGGACTACACAGCTGCGGGAGAGGCTGTGCGTCCCTGGGACACCCTGCTCAAACCCACGCTCCCTGGAGAAGTGGTTAGCGTCATCTCCCGAAACAGGAAGTGCTCGGATATCTCCCAGACCATGTGTCAGAAACGAAGAGGTGCTGGGAGTGATCCCCAGAGGGAGCAAAGCTGCAGCCCCCAGGCACAAGGTGCTGCGTGTACAAGAGCTGTGAGAAGACCTCTCAGAGCAGGACAGAGAACTTCAGCTGGGAAGTGATTCAGTGAAATGTCATCATGCTGAATAGATTGATGTAGGTGCAGCTTAAGAGAAAATTAATATAACTTTAATATAAGAATTTTCATGGCTTTAAGAATAGATCAGTTTAGGAGAAAGCTGTAACTGTGTAGGCTACTTGTGAGAGCACCTGCAAAACTTAAACATAACAATGCAGCAGCAACAGCCTTGAAACTAGAGGAAGTAGGAGATAAGGGAGTCATAAATAAGGAGACTAATGAGCAGTTAAGAGACAGAGTATATCTTGTTTTCAGCAAAAAACTAATTAGTTGGTGCAGGTGTTGGGAGCCCAGATAAGCATGGAGAAGAAACATGAAGAGCATGGGCTGAGAGCGAGGAAGACATCCAGCCTTCATCCCTGAAGACCACCAGAAGACCCCCTGAGTGTCATGCTCTACCTGTGAGGAATTAATAGAAACGACTTCTTAGAAATAATTTGCATAACCCTGTCTTTTCCTAGAAATTATACTGAATATGTAGAGTTAATCTGTATAAACAGCAGACATTTGGCTTTAACAGGCACTCACACTGGGAGGAGCGATCCCCTGTGTGCCCGGTGCTGCAATAAAGGATCCCTGCTCCAGAGTCACCAAGGCCAGGGAGTTTTGATTCCGGCTTTCCGAGGCATCAGTTTGGCACCCCAGATGGGACTCGAACCCACAATCCCTGGCTTAGGACCATCACCCAGTCTAACTCAGGTTCATTCTCTCCATCCCTGTCTACTCACCAAGGATGAAGCAATGCCCACACCCGATCGCTCCCTGCTCCCCTTGATGCTAGCTGCTTTTATACCTCCTGGCCTCCACCTTTTCCTCCTCACCCCTGCCTGCACCTTTCTCCTGCCATTCCCGCAGAGCTGGGTGCCTCCTCCTCGCTTCCTGCAGTGAGTTTGGAGGAAAGGGGAAAGGAGCTGTGGATGGGGAAGGAAGAGGGACCAGGAAAGCCACGTGTGTCACGGCATCACCTCTTCTCCACACACCGCACGTGGCGAGGCGGCGGCTGCAGCGCGGAATGAAATCTCTCCCTGGGGACCAGCAACTGCTAAAAAACAGGAGGAGATTAAAAATCAGGGATAGAGGGGTTGGGTTTTCATACTGGAGGGTCCAAAACTGTTCACAGGGTCGCTGATGTTGCAGGCTTCAGGCCGGGCGATGCCCTTTGGGATGTGTTGTGTCCCCATGAGGCCCAGAGCAGAGCTGACACCCACCGACCCCCACACTGCCAGCCAGCCCGCCCAGCCCTTGGCTGTGCCCAGACCACTGCTGCTGCTGCTTGGGGTCCACTGGGCTCTCACCCTGGGCTGGGCTGGGCTGTGCTGTGCCATGCCATGCCATGCCATGCCGTGCCGGCCATGCCAGGCCATGTCAGGCTGGGCCATGCCAGGCGGGGCTGGGCTATGCCATGCCGGGCTGGGCCGGACCATGCCGTACTGGGCCATGCTGGGCTGTGCTATGCCAGGCCATGCCATACCAGGCCATGCCATACCATGCAGGGCCATGCTGGGCCATGCCATGCTGTGCCATGCTATGCTGGTTTTGGCCATGCTGTGCCAGGCCATGCCATGCTGGACCATGCTGGGCTGTGCTATGCCAGGCCATGCCATACCAGGCCATCCCATGCCGTGCCAGGCCAGGCTGTGCTGGTTTGGGCCATGCCATGCTGTGAAGGGCCATGCTGGGCTGTGCTATGCCAGGCCATGCCATACCAGGCCAGGCCATGCCATGCCATGCAGGGCCATGCTGGGCCATGCCATGCTGTGCCATGCTATGCTGGTTTTGGCCATGCTGTGCCAGGCCATGCCATGCTGGACCATGCTGGGCCGTGCTATGCCAGGCCATGCCATGCCTTGCCATGCCGTGCCGTGCCGGCCATGCCAGGCTGTGCTGGGTTGGGCCATGCCATGCTGTGAAGGGCCATGCCAGGCGGGGCTGGACTATGCCATGCCGGGCTGGGCCAGACCATGCCGTACTGGGCCATGCTGGGCTGTGCTATGCCAGGCCATGCCATACCAGGCCATGCCATGCCATGCAGGGCCATGCTGGGCCATGCCATGCTGTGCCAGGCCATGCCATGCTGGACCATGCTGGGCCGTGCTATGCCAGGCCATGCCATGCCGTGCCGTGCCGTGCCGTGCCCGCCGCGGGGCTCCCCCTTCCCTCCCCTTGGAGCGTGTCCCACGAGCCGGCCCCCGCGCGTGAGCGCCCCCGCCCCGCCCCTTTCATTCATAAGCTGGTGACATCAGGGAGGGCGTGACCAATGAGAGCGGCCCCCGCCGCCCTCCTCGAGGGCCAGCCCCATCGGGCCACGAGCGCCCTTAAAGCGACCGCCCTGCGGACCCCGCCGTCCGCCGGTCAGTGTGTCCGTCCGTCCGTCCGCCCGCCGGTCAGTCCGTCCGTCCGCCCGAGCGATGAGCGCGCTCCTCTTCCTGCTGTGCACCGGCGTGACCTGCTGCATCGCGGCGGGAACCGCGCCGCGCTCCGCGGAGGCTGCGCTGCTGGCAGGAGGTGGGAGAGCGCACGTCCCGCGCGGGGCGGAGTGGGGTGGTTTTTGGGGAGGGGGGGCGGTGGGTTGAAGCAGCGGGAGGGATGCGCGGCTGCTCCGGTCCTGCGGTTCCCCCCGCGCCCAGGTGAGGCTGCAGCTCCGGGGACGCTCTGCCGAGCCTTGCTCCATCCGCAGATGCCGCCGCGGTCGCGGAGCTGCTGGAGGACCGGCAGCAGCGTGCGCCGGCACCGAAGCCTAAGGTGAAGTTCCACCTCCGCTCCTCGTCGGACGCCGAAGAAGACGGCTGCCCGCTCGCCGTGGGACAGCGCGAGTGTTTGGAGGAGTGCAAGTTCAACCTGACAGCTAAAACTTTCCTCATCATTCACGGCTGGACGGTAAGTACGCAGGATCCGGCGCGGCGCTAAGCGATGCTCCGTGTTCGGTCTGTCTCCGGAGGGAGAGCAAACTGCTCCGTGAGCCTCCCGGGTCTCTGGAATACGTGGGGTTGGGGACAACTTCTCGTGAGGAAGGGCTGCTGCAGTCCCTTTGCACGGGGAAGGTCGGGGAGGGGGTGTTTCTGGAGCAGAGCGATGCGGGTCGTGCTGAAGAACCCTGCGAAACCACCCGACTCGTTCACAGCTGCCCCGGGTCACACCTGCGCGATGTGAAGGCGGTGAAGGGGAGCTAGAGATTTTCCCTAAGATCCGACCGACTGACGCCGGTGGAAGGCAGCACGGGGCTTGCACACCTACAGACTCTTCAGTGGGGCTAGCTGTGGGTCCGCGGTCGTCTTCCCCGGGGTCTCCCCGGTAAAGGAACGGAGGGCAGGCAGGCTTTATCAAGGTTTCATCGATGTGGCCGAGTGCGTGGCACTGCGGCACTTATCAACTCGACCAGGGCTTGCGCAAACAGGGGTGCCAGGGCTGGGAAATCACTCTGCAGTCTGTCAGAACTTCTGAGATGTTTGGGGAAAAAGCGATAAGGTGGCACGCACGGAGTGCCTCTCCCTCCCGCCTCGGAAGGCGAGGTGACTAATTACATCCAGAGCCTCTCAGAACCTGTTTTTCTCACACCATGAGCGCAGTGCTGAGAAGTCGTGGGGCTTGCAGAGGAGCAGAGAACATGCAAATGATACTTGAATTAACTGCCCGTATGTAATCTGGGTCCTGCTAGCTGGAAACTACCACCTGCCTCTCTTTCTAGATGAGTGGCATGTTCGAAACCTGGCTGGGTGACTTGGTATCCGCTCTCCAGGAGCGGGAGAAGGATGCTAACGTGGTTGTGGTGGATTGGCTTCTGCTTGCCCACCAGCTCTACACTGATGCAGTGAACAACACGCAGATTGTTGGGAAAAGCATCGCCAGGCTGCTCAACTGGTTGCAGGTAACACAAGCTAGGAAGGCTCTCTGTTGTAACACTCCATTGAGGGACTGTTGCACAAGGGAACAGGGCATGCACCAGCTCCAGCGCTCTCGAGCTGCGGAACGCTCTGGTGTAATCCAAACCCCAAGGCTTGGCAGGGTGATGGCTCACAGCTGAGGTGCTGTGCTCAGCTCCAGCAGGAGCACGTGCTGCGGTGCTTTTCCTGGGAGATGCTGCCTTGCAGCGCACTGGGATCGGTGGTGCTGGAGTGGGATTCAAATTTAGGAGCCCTGCCTTCTGTCTGAGCAACGTGAACTCAGCTGGGCGTTCAAAGTCAGCAGTGGCTTGGCAAGAGGGTGGAAAAGGAGAAGGAAAAAGCCTATGGTACTACACTTGGCACTTCAGCCCATGGCCAGTACTGGGGACCGCTGGCAGCTCCCTGGGGAAAGCTGGTCAGACAAAGAATATGATAATTGGGGGGTGGAAGCTGGGCGCTGTGGTTGGGGCACACCACAAGTGCCATCCAAAACCATTCAACTTGTACTTGTCTTGATGAAATAAAAGAGCGGAGCCTGCTTCTCTGCCCCCTTCCTCCAGCCTATTCTTAGCAGTGGACTTTAGAGTCCTGCAGATAGGAGCAGTGCCAGGTTTCCTGAAAGACAGGGGCACGAACTACAATTTTATTTTATTTCTTTTTTTTTCCCTTCCTTCCCCTTGCAGGAGAACCCGCTCTTCCAGCTCGAGAACGTCCATCTGATCGGGTACAGCCTGGGTGCCCACGTCGCTGGCTTTGCTGGTAACCACGTCCATGGGACGATAGGCAGGATCACAGGCGAGTGGCTTTTTAAGGAGTCTCTTACCTTTCCTTAGAAGCAGTTTCCCTGAAGAAGAGTCTCATTGCCTGCCTGGCTGCAATGGTGTTTTGGGCTTGCTCAGTCAGAAATGTCCTGTGGCAGCGGTGTGGGACATGGGTCTCTTCCCGTGGGAAAGAATCCTAATTTTGAACCCCAAATGTAGGGCAAGTTCAATGGAAAACATCCCCCCCCTCCAAACCTTTCAAAGGACAACCTGATCTTGAGTCTATTTGCAGTTGAATGTGGGCTCAAAACAAGTCCAGCTCAAGCCTTTGCTTCCAAACCCTAAGCCTCTGAGTGATGCTGTTTCTGTAATTATAGCTCATAAACTAAGGGAAGTGAGAGCTATCAGGTGCAGTTCATCCTGTGGGATGTTTGGTAAAATAAAAACCAAGCCCAAATCAAACCCAGCCCCTGATTCTGAAAATGTCTGGAAGGGGAGTGCTGCTGAGCCTGGAGGAAAGCTGGTTTCAACACGTGAGGACCTAGGGCATGGTACAAGGTGTTGCATTAAGCGACACTGGCAGTGAGAATTCCTCAGAGCCTTGCAATAAATAACCTGTATTTGGTTAGGGGGTGGGGGGGTGGGGAATTAAAAATCACCTAGCAGTCAAATTGGGGAATGGGTCAGGAGCACAGCTTCAGTTTGGGGGTGAAGCTCAGAGGTTAACAGAAAGTCCCAAACCCCAAGGTGGGATCTCAGATGTGGGAATTGCCTGGCTGCTGCTTAAACTCGCATTAGTGGCTCCGTAAGCCTAGCCTGGAAATAGGCTAAATGGAGCCAAGGCAGCTTTGGCTACCAACGGTCTCTGTGGGGTGCTAGACCTCTTCTGATGTTCAGTCATCTGCTGCCTCTCGAGGCATCTCATCACCACGGCCTCCAAAAGACTGATTGCTTCCAACAGCCAATCTGCAGAGCAAACTGGTGCCACTATGGGGTTGTGTTGCACCCAGAGTGGCGTGGGACATCTTCATTTGTTCCCTCAGTGAGCCCATGGTGAAGATGCCCCATCCCTGGGGGTGTTCAAGGCCAGGTTGGCTGGGACCCTGGACAACCTTGTTTAGCTCCAGGCCTGGAGGTTGGTGTCCCTGCCTGTGGCAGGGGGGATGGAACCCTGTGATCCTTGGTGTCCCTTCCAACCTAGACCATTCTATGATTCTATGAAGAGATCTTGGGGGACGGTATCCCTGGTGAGGCAGGGACGGTCTGTGTGGCACATGGTTAGGAGGGCTGCTAGCAGCAGGCTCCTGTCTGTATTCTGTGGAAAAGAACCCAGTTTCTTACCTGGCATCTTGCATACTGTCTCCAACACCAGGCTTGGATCCAGCGGGCCCCATGTTTGAAGGAGTGGACCCTAGCAAGCGCCTCTCCCCTGATGATGCTAACTTTGTGGATGTCCTTCACACCTACACAAGGGAAACACTAGGTGTTAGCATTGGGATCCAGATGCCTGTAGGCCATGTTGACATCTACCCCAATGGGGGAGACTTCCAGCCTGGTTGTGGATTAAGTGATGTCTTGGGAGCAATTGCCTATGGGAGTAAGTTCTCGTTACTTATTTTGCCTCTGGTCAGCACAGGCTCCTCACAAATAGATGTGGGTTGATGCTGGGACGGGTGGGGGTGTGATCTGATTTGAAAAAGCAGAAAAAACTAATTTTTTAATTCTTTTCCTTCTAAAGTGCCTGCACTACTTGAGATAATTGCTAGAAAGTAGACCTGCTCTTAACTCTGAAGTAGCATGTTCTCACTCCTAACACCTCATCATAAACTATGGTCAGATTGTGCTTAGGTTTAGGATACTCTTTCAATCACGTAGACTCTAAATGACAAGTCCTCTTCAAAAGTGTCTAACATCTTGAATTGAAAAATGTTCCAGCTTGGCCACGCTCAGCTCAGGTTGGGCTTTGGAGAGGCGTAGCTCGCTGGATCGTAGCGGCTGCTGGGGGGTGGTGGATGCTTAAAGAACACTTACCCCTCACGACTCTCCTCCTCTAGCCATCGGTGAAGTTGTCAAATGCGAACACGAGCGGTCTGTGCACCTCTTTGTGGACTCCCTGGTGAACCAAGACAAGCAGAGCTTCGCCTTCCAGTGCACCGACTCCAGTCGCTTCAAGAAGGGCATCTGCCTGAGCTGCCGGAAGAACCGCTGCAACGGAATCGGCTACAACGCCAGGAAAACAAGGAACAAAAGGAACAGCAAGATGTACTTGAAGACAAGAGCTGACATGCCGTTCAAAGGTATGCTTTCCTTCTGAAAATGAGCCTGGCTTTGTCTCTAGGGGTGGGCTCCCCGAAGTCAGTGCTGGGAAGGTTGGAAGAGGGGCATCACCTCAGAGCAGCGCAGCACAGCACCAGGCATTGGTCTTTCACCATCGCCTTTCTGTCTGGTGGTGTTACTCTGACCCTTCCTCCAGGTAAAATCAGCAGCCCACGAGGGCCTTTCAGAGCAGGGCTGCAGCTGACACGTGTCATACTTGCAAGACCACCCCAACCTTAGAGCAGTGTAAGGCTTGGGGAGCCCTCCCCTGGAGCGGACCTGCTGTTGTTGTTGTGTAAATGTTAAGTTTAGAGTTAGGAAGGGCGGGAGGAGGGGATCAATGGAGGGGATCAATGGAGGGGATCAATGGAGGGGATCAATGGCCTCTCCATGAGCACAGGGTCTGGCCTTTCCCAGCGGGTGCTGTTTCACAAAGGACAGTGCTGAGCAATGCTGTCTCTCAACCAAGTCGCTTCCATCTGTGCTCTCCTTGTTTCTCTCCAGTCTACCATTACCAGATGAAAATGCACGTCTTCAGCTACAAGAGCCTGGGAGAGGCTGACCCCACTTTCTCTGTCACCCTTCACGGCACCAACGGAGACTCTGAGCCTCTCCCTTTAGAAATGTAAGTACACTGCCTGTGGCGCTCGCTCACGTGAGAAAGGCACTGGGACTAGACAAGGTGGCATCATTCTTTCTTCCTCTGGTAACCCTAGTATTTCACCCAAGCCCAACAGCCTCGCTTCCTCACTATTCAAACCAACTTTTCATGATGTAGCTTGATTATAGTTTATTGCTGAGAAAGCAATTCCATGTGCCCGATCCTCTGCATACTTCATTGCTGAAGTGCTTTGTTTTCCTTTTCCTCCCAACCACCTGCACACAGTCTGAAGGCACACATATCTCTGGAGGCATTGCTGACCTCCTCTAGCCTTCTCCTAGAAGAAACACACAGCATGAAATTCACCCCTAAGGTGTGAAAGGATGACTGAGCTGAACACATGATGCACTCTACTGAACCAGCTACCCAAGTCCGCTTTCTTCAGTGTGATCAGTAATTAACCAGTGGCAGTCAGACACTTGCTAATCACTGCATCATTAAGGTTGGAAAACACCTCCAAGGTCATCTGGGCCAACTGTTAAATAGGCTGCAAAGGGCTCTGTTTCACTTCTTGCATGGAATGGACCAGCATCTGGCATGCTTCCCTAAGGAAGAAATACTGAGTTGACTCTCTCTCTCTCTTTCAGGCTCGATCAAATTGGCCTAAATGCTACTAACACCTTCCTGGTCTATACCGAGGAGGACATTGGCGAACTGCTAAAAATAAAGCTCACCTGGGAGGGGACATCTCAGTCGTGGTATGATCTGTGGAAGGAGCTGAGGAACTACTGGTATCGGTCTGTGAAGTCTTCCCAGGAGCTGCACATCAGGCGCATACGTGTGAAATCTGGGGAGACGCAACAGAGGTAAATGGTTGTGTTGAGCTGACTTGAAACTGCAACCAAAAGGAGAAATATTCAGAATCTAGGAAGGAAAGCTGGGGATTTGGACTTAGCTGGTATCCCAAGCTGCCTGTCATCTTCAGCGATGATCTTTTAGGACCAGCTAATGCTCCCTCGTGGTGCAGGAGAGTGTTACGTGCCAGCATGGGGTTGAAAACTAGGCTTTAGGCAAAGCTAGTCACCACAGGTCAGGTCTGTGATGTTCTTTTGTTTGATTTGGATTCCCTGACACTGTCTGTCCTGCCCTTGAGGACTAAATTAGCCCACTTCAAGACGGTTTAGGTCATACCTGAGGGGTTAAAGTCCTGATGGCACCAAAAATGCCAAAACATAGGTGGACATAGCTGTTATTTACATGCATAATGTGATAATTTGACAGAAGGAGCTAGACCTAAAATTACAACTGGTATCACGGTGACACTTGATGGACTTGATGATCTTAAAGGTCTTTTCCGACCTTGTGATTCCGTGTGATTCTGTGACACCAACTCCTCAAGCCCAGTATTGCTCCTTCTGAGGTCTTTGTAACTGGAAAGCCACCAGTGAGAGGGAAAGCTCCCAAGCATGTGGCACTCCACGCCCAAATCTTGTGTGTGTGCACTGCTCTGAA
Organism: Porphyrio hochstetteri; assembly: GCA_020800305.1. Lineage (NCBI taxonomy): Eukaryota > Metazoa > Chordata > Aves > Gruiformes > Rallidae > Porphyrio > Porphyrio hochstetteri. The sequence goes on from CM036938.1 coordinate 90,070,054, forward strand.
AGCAGCCCAGATCTGTCAAAGACCAGCAGTTGATACTTACAATTTCCCCACCTTTCTCAGAGCTTTAAATAAGCCTCTCCTATAATTTGTAAGGTATTCTGCATCCTAGTTTCTGCAGTCTGTGAAACATAATAGTAGGGGGTAGTAGAGGCAAAGATCTCCACATAAAATATTTAAGTGGGAAGTGAAGGAGCCATTCAACAGGCTGATGGAGTACCAAGGGGCTCCATGGGAAGGATGACAAAACAAACTATTTCTAGAATCAGCTGCAATCTGTGTTACATGCTATTTGTCAGTCATGGAGATAACGGGTACCTTCTCTGGACTTGTGGTTACTCCTCCTAGGTTTGCTTTCTGTGTGGAAGATTCCCAGCTGACCCGTATAACTCCTGGCAAAGAGCTCTGGTTTGTGAAGTGCACAGAGGAATGGCAAAAAAGGTAGGGAGAACCAGTTAGGAGGAGTCCTGTCTGATGCATGTGGATGTGCTGGGATGAGTGGAGCTTTTTTTTTCTGTCTCTGTGTGTAGATTCCTGGAACCTCTTCTTTAAAAAAAACCAACCCAGTGAAACCCAGTAAATCTAGCCCAGGATTCCCAGTTACTCGACTTAATTTTCACATACACCTCAACTCTCACTAACTAGGTGATACTATCCCTGCTTCTGATCTCAGTGGTCATCTTTATGTACTTACTACCAGATCTGTGTAACATGATTCCCAGGCCTAAGGAACCTGCCTGCTTGCTATCATGGTAGATGCTAAAAATGAGGTGCTGCCAATGCCCCCTATCCTTGCATTCAGTGCTATCAGGGGCATCTATTAAGTGCCCCATAAAACAGAGGAAAGCTGGGAGTGCAGAGGATTGCCCCAGAGATCGCTTTGGCTGGAACATCTTAAGCTGCCAAGAAATCTCTTAATCAAGTTCAGGCTTAACTACATGATCAACACAGGACTGAGGACTTGCCAGGGTGCCAGGGACCCAGCTCATAGCGCTTCACCTCCAGCGACGCTAAATGCTGGTTGCTTCTGGTTCAGGAGAGGGCAAATTGTCTGCATATCCAGAGCATCTCAGTCCTGCCTAACCTCTGGGGGACTTTCCAGACACTTAGGGCTAGTCCTCAGAGTACGACCAGTTAGTCTGGTCCCAGCAGCAACAGCTTGATTGCTTCAGGCTGCCTCTAGCCATGTTCTGAATGAATCCCTGTTTGTTGGACTTGAGGATCGTCTCCCTGGGATGACGCCCAGCCTTTTGGCCTCTCTTAAATTTCAGTTTTGTAAACTTGGAGCTTCGTTGCTTCTGATCCAGAGACGAAGTGCTTGTTAGGGCTAGCAAAGCCCCATGGAAGTCGTGCTTCTCACAGCCTGCTTGTGAGGCAGAGCTCTGCTCAGAAATGCGAGCTGGTGTTGCTCCAGGTCTGGCAGAAACGAGCACGCTGCGCTGCGTACAGTAGCAGGCAGCTCTGTGAATGAAAACCCTGTGCTAAAAGCCCTGTTGCCTTGCCACAAGCCCTGAAAGATCAAGTAAATATTCCTGCAGGTACAATAAAAAGGCTGTTTTGATACGTGGCTCAGTAACCCCCATAAAAGGGAATTGCTGGCAGATGTGCCCTTCCTGCTTTACCCGTGGCAGTGCGGCTCTTGCAGGAGGCAGCGGAGCCCATCAAGCTCCAAAGCACTTGTGGATTCGAGGAAAGAAACATTCTTCCTCACAGAGATCACAGACGGTTCCTTACTGTTCAGCCCTCCGTGCCTGCCAAGTCACTGGAGGATTGCAGTTCCCTACTTGGAGATGGAGCATGCAAACATCTGTCTGCCCTGAGTGGGTCTGAGCAGGCGGGGTCTGGCGTCCTGACCTGTAATTTCTGCTTGCAGCCTGCTTGTGTGCATAATGCCTGCTCCAGGCTCTCCTTGAGCAGCTACGGGGCAAAGTGCTGCTTTGACAGAATAAAACACCAGTCTGTACTGTCTAAACCTGTTCTTAGCGTCCTGGGGTTTCTCAGGAATTATTTATTACCCCTCCTGACTTTTACATTTAACCAGGCTTTTCCTTCTCTGCTTTTCCCAGATCTGTCTCGAATTTGCTCTGAAGACTTCACTGATGACACAACTGAGCAACCTAGGAGCATGGAGACCACACAGGTGGCAAGATGCTCTGGTAGGAAAAAAGAAAAATAAGAAAAAAAAAAAAAGGAAAAAAAAGAGGAAAAAAAAAAGAAAAAAAAGTCTTAGTAGCACTTAAAGCAAGTAGCTCTTCAGGACGAAATGTCTTCGATCGGATGCAAGAAACTGAGGAGCTGTTGATGGAGGGTTAGACCTAGAGTAACTAAAACTGCCTTCTCCGTTCCCTGCGGAGCCTGCTTAGTGTGTTTAAACTTACCTTGGCATGTGTGTCCCATGCTGCTCCTCCCACCTGCCCCACGTACCCAGGACTGCGGATCAGCCATTTGCAGATCGAGAGCTCAGCAGTGATCTCTGGTCTGCCTGCCAGTGGAGTTGAGAAGATGACCACGCTGACTGCCCGTCGGCGGCACAGCGGCCAACGTCAGGTTAGCATCTAGTGCCGGAGCCACCGTGGGTCCAGGAGCACTATGGGCTGTCGGAAGACAAGACCAGCACTGGTGGAGTGTGTGGGGTTGTTCAGGGTAGGGGTGGGGAATAAGCACAATGCCACTTACTCTTCAAGTTGTCCTTTGCTCACCTTAAAGACAGTAATCCTGTCTGTGTCCAGCTGATACTGACACCTCTCTAAATGACCTGACTAGAAGGTGGCACCCTGTCCCTCTGTGCTGGGGGCAGAACATGGTGGCAGGTGGTGATGTTGGCAGCTTTTTGCTCCATGCCTGTGGTGAGACCACCCTGTTCCAGGCATTGGTCTCTTTGCAAACGGCAGCTGACAGCAGAGGAGGAGGAAGGTAAGGAGCTGTACTGCCCCAGGAGAGCTTTGCACCCATCCTTTTAACTACTGAGAATGGCATTCGCCTCTGTCCAGATGCTGTAGCAGCACGGGTGTGTAACTAACTTAGACTTTACTTTGTGCAAGGCGTTGACTGAGCCGGACAGACGATGTCCTGCCACAGCATCCCTGGTGCCAGGGGGACTTGGCTTTGCCCTGGGTTTGACAACAGGCTCTGCAGCCGCCCTGTTCGCTACGGCAGAGCAGACCCCATCAGAGGCAAGCTGGAGTTACATTTCTTTGTTCCTCTTTTTTAAATTTTGGAGGGAGGCTCAGTGTAACAGCCCGTTAGCTTTCAGCAGGCAGAAGGGCAGTCTCAACAAACAGTGTTGCCGGGTGATGTCCTGGGGAGTCCTGAAGACTTAGCAAGTCCTTCTGAGGCTTGCAGTTCTCTGAGTTCTCGTAGAGCTTCAATCCAACCAAAGCAAGCATATTTGGGGATATTTTGTGTTTCTTTTCTTCTTTCTTTTTGTTTTTTTTCCCAGGGTTTTATGCAGAGGCTTCCATAACTGAAGCCTTTGGTGTCTGTGACTTGTCACAACACCACACTGAGAGTGGTTTCAAAACCCTATGTGTATATTGTGGTTTTTGTATGACTTAAAACATAATTTATTTCTCATGCTGTACATATGTAAAGTTTTAAACTTTTTGGTTGTAACAGTTTTTATAAGCCTTGAGACAGAAATAAAAGGCTTTCTGAAAATCAGTGAAGTCTTTGTACTGATCTACCACAAACTTTGCCATGCCTTGCCAGAACAGCAGCGTCTGGCTGCCTTGTCCCTCTCCTCTTTCCACTGGTCTCAGTGACTGGAAGGACACAAAGACAGAGTAGGTGCCTCTGTCCAGCATCCTCCTTCCAGCTCCCCCTTTCATGTCCTCTCCAGCTGTGTTGCCCAAGGAAGGCTTGTTCTCCTGAGGTCCCTCTACGTCTGCTCACGTGTTGCATCTCAAAAATACATCACCATGGGTTCACTTCTACAGCCTACCTGTGAGGCCATGATCTCAACAGTCACCAAAGGGAGATTTTAATTTAATTTTATTTTACTTTATTTTACTTTTTTTTACTTTTTAATTTTTTGTTTTTACTTTTTTACTTTTTTATTTTATCTTTTATATTTAATTTTGTTTTATATTTTATTTTATTAAATTTTATTTTATATTTTACTTTTTCCAGCAGAGTAAATATTGCAAAACACAAGCGCAAGCCTGGGCAGCAGAAGAGGGGTTTTTCTGCCTGCCCCTTCCCCACCCTGGTTCTAGGACACACTCAAGCAGGGGAAACTCCCTAACCTTTCCTTCCCACCCTGTTTTCTTGCATCCACAGCGATACCATCACAGCTTATGGCCGGGGAAAGGGGAACTGAGATTTTTGTGTTTCTCTTTCTCTCTGGCTATTGCAGAGAACGTACTGGACTTGGGGAAAGACAGTTGCTGCTGTGCCAGGATTACCAGGACAAATTAGGACAAATTCCCTCTCCCCTATTGATTTCCTACATTAACGCTTTTTTTCATTTCCCTCCTCCATTGAAGGTGCTTTTTAATTTCTCTTCATGAAACGCTTCACCTTTGCCTGACTCAACAGTTAGCCCATTAGCAAGCACTTTTGGAGAAAACTCACTTAAATCTGACCACTGAGTTTTCCCAGCAGCCACACCACTGAGTTCAAGGAAACCTCTCTGTCCTGGCGATCCCTGACACCAATTAGTGGCACAAATCCAGCAGCAACAGAAGGACTTTGAAAACAAAGTAAATACCCTCCGAGCTGTGGAAGTTTTTCACGAGATTCCTTAGTTAACCTTTTCCTATGGGAAGCCGGGCGATGGGCTGATTCAAGGGGAACTGGCTTTGTCAGTTCAGCAGAGCGATGGGGACTCAATTCGATGCTTGTCGGGCGCCCAGTTACTCTGCACCCCATAGCTGAAGAGGGGGTTTTTTTTGATGTGTTTGTGCAGGGCTACCTTCCACTCTGTGCAAAAGGAGGGAACACTAATGCCAGAAATCATTCCAGGTCTCTGGGACTCATTTATTTACGTGCTACCCTTGCCTACAGCTGTGGTGCTAGGGCTGGTGCCTCTTGCAGGGAGGGGATTGTGCCCCTGGACTGGGCACTGGTGAGGCCGCACCTCGAGTGCTGGGTCCAGTTCTGGGCTCCTCACCATCAGAAGGACATCGAGGTTCTGGAGCGAGTCCAGAGAAGGGCAACCAGGCTGGGGAAGGGGCTGGAGGGCAAATCCTCTGAGGAGCAGCTGAGGGAGCTGGGGGGGTTCAGCCTGGAGAAGAGGAGGCTGAGGGGAGACCTTCTCCCCACCTCCCCTGCCCTGCCAGGAGGGTGCAGAGAGGTGGGCGATGGTCTCTTCAGCCAGGGCACAGGAGATGGGACAAGGGGCAATGGGCTCAAGCTGCCCCAGGGCAGGGTCAGCTCAGATGGGAGGGAAAAGTTCTTCCCTGCAAGAGTTGTGGGGCTGTGGCACAGGCTGCCCATGGAGGGGGCTGAGTCCCCACCCCTGGGTGTGTTTAACAGATGGGGAGATGAGGTGCTCAGGGATCTGGTTTAGCACAGGACAGGAATGGTTGGACTTGATGAGCTTAAAGGTCTTTTACAACCTACTGATTCTGTGATTCTCCTGTGAGGACAAGCAGATGCTGGCCCCTTTCCCATCCAGCTGGAGGAAATGGGTGCAGAATATCCATATCTATATCTATATCTATATCTATATCTATATCTATATCTATATCTATATCTATATATCTTCTTGCAATCATATATATATATGCGTGTAAGAGCTGCAGGATGGGCTCTTTCACATCCATGGGAACCCTCTCCAGGTACCTGGCCCTTCACACAGCAGGTGTGTGCTCCCAAATGCATCACTCCCAGTGATGGTAAGCCTGGCCCAGCTCCACGAGCTGAGCGCAAGCACTGTGAGGTAGGCAGACCCCAACATCCCTGCTTCTGAAGGGAAGGTGAGCAAAACACCAGTGGTTTGCTTCTCTCTCCTTTCCCAGTGCAGCACCACCTCCTCAGCCAGCGCTGTAAGGTGGGTCAGCAGAAGTCCCCAGCGTGGGCGATGCTGGCTGTGTCACACTGACCTTTTCCAAGATACAAAGATTTGGACAGAATAAATTCAACACACAGAGCTGTGTGTCCAGGAAGAGAAAGAGCAGCCAGTCCTTTCAGGATCAAAGACAGCACATTCTTTGCTGGCTTCCTGCGCTGGAACAACACAGCAGACCCTCTCCATCAGATAAAGCTTTTCATCAGCCCCCCAAAAGCAGCCTCACCAAAAGATGACTGCAACTGTCCAAGAAACTCAAGTTCCTGCTCCTCTGACTGCGATAGCAAGTTGTAATTTTATGCCTGTTTCAGATGTTGACATTCCAACATAAATTATACAGCTCATTGCCTTCCTGGCAATCCCATCCAGCCCAGCAGCGAGCACAAAGGATCCAGCAACTTTTGCAAATCAGTGCTGAAGTATTGGGAGACCTTCTGCTGCCCAGAGGGATGGGTAAAGCAGCCTGACCCAGAGCTGACCCAAGTTTAAAACAAAAATCAGATCACCTTTTATTGCTCGATTATTGGCTTTTCCTATCTCTGTCCGTTCTGGTCCAGGTTGTGTTGCAGCTGTTTCCCAAAGCTTTAGGATGTTTATGGCAAACCACGTAAAGACACAAAGCACAAATGTTCGGAATCCTTTTCTCCTGACATGGCTTGGAATATGATTGAAAAACGAGGAAAAGGGACCAATAAAAGTAAGGCTTTCCAGGTCATGCTGTTCCACCTCTCCCAGCCAGCTGTCCTAATGATTGCAAACAGTCAGGCCAGCTCGGACAGCGTAAGGAATGACACAAGACTTGGACCAAACCTGAAGGCATAGCTGGTTGGGGCTTTTCTTTTCCCCCTCCTTCCCATATGGCTTTCCATATCCTGTTTTTGGCTGAAAACAGATGTGCCCTACCAAATTATGAGGAGAAAAGCCACATTCAGCTTCGCTGGCCCTAAGCAACGATACTGAAACAATCTTACTCCCATGCCATAAAAATCTTCAGATGTTAATGAGAAGAAGATTCTTGCTCTGCAGATCTCCAAACCTGCTGAATCCATTGGTTCTTTGACAAACCCATCAAAGAAACACCCATGGAAAAGCTGGATTACACGTCATTTGTGCATTGCAATGGGAGGAACTTCCAAGGACAAATCTCAAAATATCAGTTAGAGAGCAATATCAAGCTTTGCTATCCATGTTTCCAAATAGTGGAGTGGGCTGGTTTATGCATGACTCAGGTTACTCAGAAAACTCACTGCTTGCTATAAAAAGAGTTTATTAGTGCTGACTTCATTGTTGAGGAACATGGATCATAGAATCAGAGAAACACAGACTGGTCTGGGTTGGAAGGGACCCCAAGGATCAGACAGTTCCAACCCCCTGCCACAGGCAGGGCCACCAACCTCCAGGCCTGGAGCTACACAAGGTTGCCCAGGGCCCCAGCCAACCTGGCCTTGAACACCCCCAGGGATGGGGCACCCACCCCCTCTCTGGGCAGCCTGTTCCAGCCCCTCACCACTCTCTCTGGAAAGAACTTCCCCCTAAGATCTCCTCTAACCCTTTCCTGCTTCAGCTTCACTCCATCCCCTTTGTCCTGCCAGACTCTGCCCTTGAACAAGCTGATTCCCCTCCTGTTTCTCTGCTCCCTTCAGGGACTGGCAGGCTGCAATGAGGTCCCCTCACAGCCTTCTCTTCTCCAGACTGAACAAGCTCAGCTCCCTCAGTCTCTCTTCGTAGGGGAGCTGCTCCAGCCCTCTGATCATCTTTGTGGCTCCTCTGACCCCTCTCCAACAGTTCCACATCTTGTATTGGGGGCCCCAGCTCTGGACACAGGACTCCAGCTGGGGCCTCATGAGGGCAGAGTAGAGAGGGACAATCCCCTCCCTGTCCCTGCTGCCACCCCTCTGCTGATGGAGCCCAATGAATCCACATGACAGTCACCACTAAACTGCACTGCCCAGAATAATGTCAGAGCACCAAACAAGGAAGACTGAGAGTGAGACCAGCACAACTCTCCACCGTCAGGCAAGGCCACGATCCTCAATGCCTGAACATGCAAATAACTGAAACACAAACACAAGAAAAATCAACTGATATCACCAGAAAATTAACAGCTTTGCTTTAGGAGTGCTCCACAAACCAGTGACAGACAAACCCCAGATGCCTTGGCCTTGGGTAACTGCCCATCGCGCACACCAAAGGGTGAACAGCCTTCTCTTCCAAGCAGTTTTCATACAGAGAAAATTAGTTGAAGAGCTTATTTTGCTTACCGAAGCTTTCTTCTACTTGTTCAGAGAATCCCAGAATCCCAGAATCCCAGAACGAGTAGGTTGGAAAAGGCCTTTAAGATCATCCAGTCCAACCATTCCTGTCCTGTGCTAAACCAGATCCCTGAGCACCTCATCTCCCCGGCTGTTAAACACCCCCAGGGGTGGGGACTCAGCCCCCTCCATGGGCAGCCTGTGCCAGGCCCTGACAACTCTTGCAGGGAAGAACTTTTCCCTCCCATCTGAGCTGACCCTGCCCTGGGGCAGCTTGAGCCCATTGCCCCTTGTCCCATCTCCTGTCCCCTGGCTGCAGAGACCATCACCCACCTCTCTGCACCCTCCTGGCAGGGCAGGGGAGGTGGGGAGAAGGTCTCCCCTCAGCCTCCTCTTCTCCAGGCTGAACACCCCCAGCTCCCTGAGCTGCTCCTCAGAGGATTTGCCCTCCAGCCCCTTCCCCAGCCTGGTTGCCCTTCTCTGGACTCGCTCCAGGACGTCAATGTCCTTCTGATGGTGAGGAGCCCAGAACTGGACCCAGCACTTGAGGTGCGGCCTCACCACTGCCAAGTACAGGGGCACAGCTTGGTCTAATACAGCCTACATCTCCATCACCATGTAACAAGCCAGAAGGTGAGGGAAAACAAAGACTAAAAGGAAGAGAGGGACACTCCTGATGGCTGTTAACATCAGAAATTACAGCATCAGGAAAGGAGCAGCACATTTACACATTTCCGTGTTTTCCCTTAATGATTTCTGCAAAGCTGCAATTAGCTGCTCTGCAAGTTGAGTCTGCAAAACTTACCCCCAGACAAGTACTTCTCTCAAGAGCTATGACCAAGCTGCCTTTGCACAAGTTCAGGTCCACCCACCACAGCACTGCTCAGCAGGACACGTACACCGAACGTGGCTAAGCACGTGCACAAGTCTGTGTCCAGCTCTGGAGCCCTCAGCATAAGGACATGGACCTCTTGGAGCGGGTCCAGAGGAGGCCACAAGGATGATCCGAGGGCTGGAGCACCTCTCCTGCAAAGACAGGCTGGGAGAGCTGGGCTTGTTCAGCCTGGAGAAGAAAAGGCTCCAGGGAGACCGTATAGTGGCCTTCCAGTCCCTGAAGGACTACAGGAAAGCTGGGAAGGGCTGTTTGTAAGGACAAGGGGTGATGGTTTTAAACTAGAGCAGGGTGGGTTTAGATGGGACTTTAGGAAGTTCATTACTCTGAGGGTGGTGAGACACTGGCACAGGCTGCCCAGGGAGGTGATGGAGACCCCATCCCTGGAGACATTCAAGCTCAGGCTTGATGGGGCTCTGAGCAACCTGCTCTAGTGAAGATGTCCCTGCTCACTGCAGGGTGTGGGACTGGATGGCCTTTACAAGTCCCTTCCCACCTAACACAGTCTGTGATTCTACGAAGTCTTACAGCTGGGTTTCCTCTGAAATCTGCAGGAGCTTTTCCTTGGACTTGGTGGTTTTTAACCCACAGAGATGTGCTGGTCCAGGAAGGTGGTGGGAGCTGACCTGTGCTGAAACACCGAGGTGAGCAGCACACTCTGCACTTTGCAAAAGTTGTGAATTTAGAACAATTAAAATAATAAACTTTTCCCCCCTGCTTCCTCTTCCCATCATCCTTATCTGCTGTCCTGAATTCCTGTTTGAAGGCCAAGCCACACTCTGCCTGCAAGCCAGCACCAGTAACAACATCAAAGCCCTGATCTAGACCCATTCTGTGTTCTGGCCAACAGCTATTTAACAGGACACGATGAACTCTGTATCTAGTGCATCTTTCCATGAGCGAGCCAAAAGAAGCTCCGGTTTTCCAGTTCGATCCAAAGGTCCTCAATTAACTTTTGCTGCTCGGGGATGGGATTTTAATGCTCTTTAAAGCTGTTTTCCCTTCCCAACTAGAAAACTATGAGAAATAACTGGAGAGAACCTGCCAGCTGTGTGGGAGAAGCAGTGAACCTGACTGTATACACAAAGTGATCTCAAATCATAGAATCATAGAATCATAGAATGGTATGAGTTGGAAGGGACCCCAAGGATCACAGAGCTCCAACCCCCTGCCACAGGCAGGGACACCAACCTCAGGCCTGGAGCTACACAAGGTTGCCCAGGGCCCCAGCCAACCTGGCCTTGAACACCCCCAGGGATGGGGCACCCACCCCCTCTCTGGGCAGCCTGTTCCAGCCCCTCACCACTCTCTCTGTAAAAAACTTCCCCCTAATATCTAATCTAAACCTTCCTTCCTTTAGTTTTAATCCATTCCCCCTTGTCCTGTCATTGTCTATCCTTGTTGAATCCCCTCATGCTTATAAGCTCCCTTCAGGGACTGGAAGGCTGCAATGAGGTCCCCCCACAGCCTTCTCTTCTCCAGGCTGAACCAGCCCAGCTCCCTCAGCCTCTCTTCGTAGGGCAGGTGCTCCAGCCCTCTCATCATCTCTGTGGCTCCTCTGAACCCTCTCCAACAGTTCCACATCCTTCTTGTATTGGGGGCCCCAGCTCTGGACACAGGACTCCAGCTGGGGCCTCAGGAGGGCAGAGCAGAGAGGGACAATCCCCTCCCTGTCCCTGCTGCCACCCCTCTGCTGATGGAGCCCAGGATCCCATTGGCCTTGCGAGCTGCCAGAGCACACTGCTGGCTCATGTTAAGTTTCTCATCCACCAGAATCCCCAAGTCCTTCTCAGCAGGGCACAAAGGATCCAGCAACTTTTGCTAATCAGTGCTACAGTATCGGGTCAAAGAAAAAAAAAATAGAATAGGGGAAATTAAAAGAAAAAAAAAGCATCTGTGTGTCTTTTTCTTTTTGTCCTACTCAGGTTATTAAGTTGTGGGGAGAGGCGAGGACAACATCAAATAGACATGGTCGTTAAATAGATACCACACATCCTTAAGATATTAATTACTAACGCTGGAAATCACTGGGACAGGAGAAAGTACACAGAAAAAAAATTTCCTCTTTTCCACTTATACAAAAATTGTTTGTTTTAAAAAAATACCCCAAACACCCCCCACTGAAACATCTTGATAAAGACCATGTTAATTCAAATCACATCCTGTACGGGCCACTGGAGCCAAAGCCAAGCTCTGCTGTTCATCACTGGTGTCAAGAAACCATATAGAGGACAAATTTTTTTAGTTCATTCTGCATAATCAGAACTCCTCTCATCCTGCAGCTCGTGAAAGTCATCCTGCACCCCTGTTTCTGCAGCTACATCATGATAGGTCCATATCAGTTTTCCTCACTGTTTTTTCCACCAAGCTATAGAAGGACTGTCTCCTGCCCCTCCTGCCTTCATTTGAAGGCATGGTGAGACCATACATGTCTTCCAGAGATTCAATATCTGCCAAATATTAACTGCACAATGAAAATCACCAGTGGCTGCCAGTGCAATCACACCAGCAGTGCTGCAGCTGGGGTCACCACTGACAACAAGCCCCACTCTGGCCCCCAAGCCCACCTCTTTCACAGTCCTTTTCTTCCACCTTCTCTGTTTCCTGCTGCTCACCCACTTTTAACGCCTCTTCATGATCAGTCAGGCTCCATACATCCAGGTCAACCTAACCCCTCCCAACCCATCCACCAGCATGTTATTATTCAGGAAGTTCTTCCCACCACCACTGTTGAGAAGCAACTTCATAGCATAAAGATTGGCTAAGGACAACCTACATTTCTACTCCAGAGCTCAGCCAACATCCTGAGCTCCTCCTCATCTTCTTCCTATGCATTCAGTCCCCCCCAGATATAACTATTGGCAGACTTTGAGCCCTGTCCCCCTCCTTAGCTAAGGAAAGGCAAGGTGTAGAGTATCAAAACCTTCTAATGTCCCTCTAGGAGGCAGTGGGGGAAAACTTCAGATTCCTCCCAGAGGTTTGAGGGAGGGCTCCTCAAAAAAGGTAGTGAGCCAGAAAGCCCAGCTGAGGTGTCTTTACCCCAACACACACAGCATGGGTAAGAAGCAGAAGGAGTTGGAAACCGTGATGTCACTGGAAAATGATGATCTAGTTACAATCATGGAAACATGGAGGGATGATTCCCACAGCTGGAACACCCCTGTGGAAGGGTATTGCCTTTTTAGAAAGGATAGGCTAGGTAGGAAGGGTGGGGGAGTTGCCCTCTGTGTGAAAAAGTGGATAGACTGTGAGGAGCTCTCTCTGAGGAGTGGCCAGGAGCAGGTTATCACAGAATCACAGAATCGTAGGGGTGGGAAGGGACCTCAAGAGATCATCGGGTCCAACCCCCTGCCAAAGCAGCTCCCCAGCTCATATTGCACAGGTCGGCGTCCAGACGAGTCTTGAATATCTCCAGAGAAGGAGACTCCACACCCCCTGGGCAGCCTGTCCCAGGGCTCCCTCACCCTCACTGGGGAAAAGTTCTTCCACATGTTGGTGTGGAACTCCCTGTGCTCCAATTTGCAGCCATTGCCCCTTGTCCTGTCCCCACAGACACTGAAAAGGGGCTGGCCATGTCCCCCTGCATCCCATACTTAAGATATTTATAAACATTAATTAGGTCCCCCCTCAGTCTTCTTCTCTCCAGGCTGAACAGCCCCAGCTCACTCAGCCTTTCCTCACAGGGGAGATGCTCCAGGCCCTTCATCATCTCTGTAGCCTCCTCTGGACTCTGTCCAGGAGATCCCTGGCTGTTTGATCCCAGGGAGCCCAGAACTGGCCACAACACTCCAGGTGGGGCCTGACCAGGGCAGAGCAGAGAGGGAGGAACACCTCCTGTGACCTGCTGGCCACACTCTTCCTGATGCATCCCAGGATCCCATTGGCTCTCACAGCCCCCAGGGCACACTGCTGGCTCATGGCCAACATGTCATCAACCAGGACCCCCAGGTCCTTCTCCACAGAGCTCTTCTCCAGCAGGTCACCTCCAGCCTGTACTGATACAGACAGTTATTCCTCCCCAGGTGCCAGACTCTCCACTTGCTTTTATTAAGCCTCCTCTGGTTTCTCCCTGCCCAGCTCTCCAGCCTGTCCAGGTCTCACTGGATGGCAGCGCAGTGTCCTGCATGTCAGCCACCCCTCCCAGCTTTGTACCATCGGTGTCCCTGCTGAGGGTGGATGCTGTTCCCTCATCAAGGTCGTCCATGAAGATATTAAACAGGACTGGACCCAACACTGAGCCCTGGGGAACACCACTAGTCACAGGCCTCCAGTCAGACTCTGTTCCACTGATCACCACCCTCTGAGCCCGGTCCGACAGCCAGTTCTCAGCCCACCTCACTGTCCTCTCATCTATCCCATGATCTCTCAGCTTTGCTATCAGGATGTCATGGGAGACAGTATGGAAAGCCTTGCTGAAGTCAAGGTAGATGACATCCACTGCTCTCCCTCCATCCACCCAGCTGGTGATGAGATCATAGTAGGCTATGAGATTGGAGCACGATCTCCCCTTGGTGAATCCATGCTGACTACTCCTCATGACCACCTTCTCTTCCAGGTTGAAAGCCTGTGGGTCAGACTTAGGGATGGGGCTAATAAAGAGCAGTTGGTGATAGGGGTCTACTACAGGCCACCTGATCAAAGAGAGACTGATGATGGGGCCTTCCTCCTTCAGCTGCAGGAGGCATAGTGGTCACAGGCACTCATCCTGATGGGAGACTTTAACCACCTGGACATCTGCTGGGAAAACCACACAGTGAGCTGCAAGAGATCCAGGAGACTCCTGGAGTCCATGGATGACAACTTTCTGGTTCAGGTATTGGACAGACCGACCAGAGGCGATGCATTGCTGGACCTGGTGCTCACCAGCGTGGGGGAGATCATTAAAGGTGTTAAGGTTGGAGACAGCCTGGGCTGCAGTGACCATGCCCTAGTTGAGTTTGCGATCTCGAGGAATGTGGGCCGGGCAAAGAGTGGGATCAGGACACTGAACTTTAGGAGAGCAAACTTTAGGCTGTTTAAGGACTTGTTGGCCAAGATCTCCTGGGAGGTGGTCCTTAGAGACAGAAATGTTGAGGACAGCTGACTACTCTTTAAGGATGCCTTTCTGAGAGCTCAAGGGCTCTGTCCCTCTGAATAAGAAAGTGGGCAGGAGGGGCAGGAGGCCAGCATGGCTAAGCAAGGACCTGCTGGCCAAACTGAGGGAAAAGAAAGGCAAATACAAGCTCTGGAAGCAAGGGTGTGTAGCCTGGAAAGAATACAGGGATGCTGTTCGGACTTGCAGAGACGGGATCAGGAAAGCCAAGGCGCAGATGGAACTGAACTTGACGAGGGATGTGAAACACAACAAGAAGGGATTTTACAGGTACATTGGCCAGAAGAGACAGGCCAAACACAGCGTACCCCCCTTGGTAAATGAGAGAGGAGAATTGGCTGCAACTGATGAGGAGAAGGCTGAGGTACTGAATGAGTTCTTTGCCTCGGTCTTCTCTGGCAGCCAGGATTCTCATAATTCTCAAGTCCCAGAACCTTGCATTCCTGGACCTCTAGGTGGGAACTGGGGGAGTAAATCCCCCCCCACTGTAAGGGCAGAGCAAGGCCGAGACCGCCTCATGAGACTGAACGTCTACAAGTCTGTGGGGCCGGATGACATGCATCCCAGGGTCCTGAAGGAGCTGCTGATGTAGTTGCCCAGCCGCTCTCCATCATATCTGAAAAGTCGTGGCTGTCAGGAGAGGTCCCTGGGGACTGGAAAAAAGGTCACATCACTCCCATTTATAAGAAAGGGAGCAAGGAAGACCCAGGGAATTACAGGCCGGTGAGCCTCACCTCTGTGCCTGGGAAGATCATGGAACAGATCCTCCTGGATGACATGTTGGAGCACATGAGGGATAAGCGTGTGATCCGGGACAGCCAGCACGGCTTCACCAAGGGAAGGTCGTGCCTTAGCAATCTGGTGGCCTTCTATGATGGAGTGACAGCATCGGTGGATAAAGGGAAGGCGACCGATGTCATCTACCTGGACTTGTGCAAGGCCTTTGACACAGTCCCCCACCACATCCTTTTCTCTAAATTGGAAAGATGTGGATTTGATGGGTGGACCATCCAGTGGATAAGAAACTGGTTAACAGAACAAAGGGTGGTGGTCAATGGGTCTATGTCCAGGGGGAGGCTGGTGACAAGCGGTGTCCCCCAGGGGTCTGTCTTGGGACCGGTTCTCTTTAACATCTTTATCAACGACATCGATGATGGGATTGAGTGCAGCCTCAGCAAGTTTGCAGATGACACCAAGCTGAGTGGTGTGGTCGACACCCTAGAAGGAAAGGAAGCCATCCAGAGGGGTCTTGACAGGCTGGAGAGATGGGCCCGGGTGAACCTAATGAGGTTCAACACTGCCAAGTGTCAGGTGTTGCACTTGGGCCGGAAGAATCCCAGCCATAGATACAGACTGGGAGAGGAGCTCCTGGAGAGCAGCCCTGCTGAGAAGGACTTGGGGATTCTGGTGGATGAGAAACTTAACATGAGCCAGCAGTGTGCTCTGGCAGCTCGCAAGGCCAATGGGATCCTGGGCTCCATCAGCAGAGGGGTGGCAGCAGGGACAGGGAGGTGATTGTCCCTCTCTACTCTGCCCTCGTGAGTGCCGAACTGGAGTCCTGTGTCCAGATCTGGGGCCCCCAATAGAAGAAGGATGTGGAACTGTTGGAGAGGGGTCAGAGGAGCCACGAAGATGATTAGAGGGCTGGAGCAGCTCCCCTGCGAAGAGAGGCTGAGGGAGCTGGGCTGGGTCAGTCTGGAGAAGAGAAGGCTGTGGGGGGACCTCATTGCAGCCTTCCAGTACCTGAAGGGAGCTTATAAGCAGGAGGGGATTCAACTATTTAAAAGGATAGACAATGACAGGACAAGGGGGAATGGATTAAAACTAAAGGAAGGAAGGTTTAGATTAGATATTAGGGGGAAGTTTTTTACAGAGAGAGTGGTGAGGGGCTGGAACAGGCTGCCCAGAGAGGGGGTGGATGCCCCGTCCCTGGAAGTGTTCAAGGCCAGGTTGGATGGGGCCCTGGGCAACCTAGTGTAGCTCCAGGCCTGAGGTTGGTGGTCCTGCCTGTGTCAGGGGGGTTGGAGCTCTGTGATCCTTGGGGTCCCTTCCAACTCAGACCATTCTATGATTCTATGATTCTATGAAAAGCAAGCTGTGAAATACCTGAGGGTCAGTTGCTCCCACCCTAAAGCAGAAACACTGCCCATGGCCCCAGCAATGCCTGGGATGAGATGAGCAATGGCATTGCCTTAGTGAGTGGACAGTGTGTATGTGGATTCCCATGTCCCTGCCCTGCACCTCCAGAGCCACACTGAGATCAGGGAAGTGATTTTACAAGGGTTGTCTGTAAATGGTGATGGAGAAGAGCTTGCTCCAGCCAGGCCACCATCTGCTCCCTGCCAGAACCTTTTGGGCACTGGCGAGGCTGGAAGAAATGTAGCCACCAACCTCCAGGCCTGGCACTACACAAGGTTGCCCAGGGCCACAGCCAACCTGGCCTTGAACACCCCCATGGACAGGGCATCCACTCCCTCTCTGGGCAGCCTGTTCCAGCCCCTCACCACTCTCTCTGCAAAGAACTTCCCCCTAAGATCTCCTCTAACCCTTCCCTCCTCCAGCTTCACTCCATCCCCCTTGTCCTGCCAGTCTCTGCCCTTTGAACAAGCTGATTCCCCTCCTGTTTCTCTGCTCCCTTCAGGGACTGGAAGGCTGCAATGAGGTCCCCCCGCAGCCTTCTCTTCTCCAGACTGAACAAGCCCAGCTCCCTCAGCCTCTCTTCATAGGGAAAGTGCTCCAGCCCTCTGAGCATCTTTGTGGCTCCTCTGACCCCTCTCCAACAGTTCCACATCCTTCTTGTACTGGGGCCCCAGCTCTGGACACAGGACTCCAGCTGGGGCCTCAGGAGGGCAGAGCAGAGAGGGACAATCCCCTCCCTGTCCCTGCTGCCACCCCTCTGCTGATGGAACCCAGGATCTCATTGCCTTCAGAGCTGCAATCCATCAGCTTACCTGAATTTGCAGCCAGTTTATTAATTCAGGCTGGAGAACCACAGCCAGGCTCCTCGCCATGCTCCGCAGTGGTTGTACAACAGCAGAGCTTTGCTCCCTGCTCGGTCCATCGAATTTGATCTTTTCCAACTGGAATAAAACCACCTGCAGCACCTGCTTTACACCAGCTCCATACCTGGCCCAGAGAGTTTGAGCAGCTGCTTGCTGTCAGGGGTAAGCTGGGGCTGATTTACACCTTAGGAGGTGGGCACACAAGCATCTGTTTGTAAAGCACGGATGATTTATTCCTCTTATTAATTCAGTGTCCTTCAGAAGGCACACCATGTCAGCCCCATTCAGCAACCCTTTTATTTATTATTTTATTCCTGCACAATCTGTGCTTCAAACAAAGACATACATTGTTCTTCTCTGTGGCTGTCAAACAGAAACTGTTGTGTTTTTTTTCAATTCCCGCTGTGTTGTTTTCTCCCAGTTTTGCTGAATCAGCTTTTAAGTTCCATTAAAAAATAAAGAAGAAAACTTTTTTATTTAAGAAAGAAGCAAAATCTGCCTTTCTAATCCCACTGAGTTACCTCCTTACGCAGCTTCAGCGGTGTTTTGTTGTCCCAACAAGCCAGGAGGCTGTTTGTGCCAACTTACCCAGACTGCTCTGCCTAGAACATACCATAGCTTTAATGGGACTGGGATCAGGAAACAAAGCAATGGGTTCTGTCTGGGCTTGGGCATGTACTGATGTAGCTTCTGTATCTTGCTTTTGAGGAAAAAAAAATTATATATAAAAAAATATATTTAATTTAATATAAATATATATTATATATATAATATTATATATTATATAAATATGGATCATATATATTTAATTAATATATATAAAATTATTATAGAGCAGTTGGGGCCACATGGGTTTAAGATTTTAGGAGCTGTTAACTTGAATTTTGCTGCAAATGGGTCCACCACTCCATGGGAGAAAGGTCCAGGGAAGGTCCTGGGAGCCAACAAGAAGAAGCAACGAATTTAAAAAAGTCCCAGTGCTTGTTAAATTGCAGATGGTCTCTGTAACCCATCACAATTAGAGCTGACCTATTGCAAAATACACATCAAGCATCTCTCTCCTGGCTACTGGACTCCTGTCGACCATCCAGAGTCTCTGGAGATGATGGTGAAGCAATCACAGCTATAATATTTTGACTGCCTGGCTGGCCACAAAAAGGGTCTCTGGTTATAGCAGGGAACAGCAAAGTAGACCCAAGGTTGGTTGTCAACACTGATACTTAAGGACATCCTTAAGGTCACAGTCTAGGCCAGACATACCAAATATGCTCTAAACCCCTTGGCAAACTGCCAAAACCAGACTCTGAGGTTGCTGGTCTCTGTTTCTACAGGAGGCTTGAAGCCTACCCAGGTATTCAGGTCCTGAGCCCAGAAATCCCTCCACATCACGCCCATAACGTGCTGCTCCTACTGTCCATGGTTACAGGTGAAACCACCTCAGGTCTGGACATGAGCCGCCTGTTGAGGCTTGGGAGGTGGGAAAGGGTGTAACAAGCAACCCAGCCTGGCTGAAGGTGATTTTCAAGGGTGAAAGCTATTTAAAGGCAAACATTTATGCTGGCTCTATCTTGAGCTTGTGGTTTCTTTCTTTGAGCTGAAAGTCTGATGGCTTAAGACAATTATATTGCAGATCCTCAGCAAGCACAGGGTGACATTGAGGAGCATGTGAGGTCTAGCAAGGGACGTCTTAGGAGATGCCAAGTGTGACCCCCAGCTATCCATGTGGCAATCCTGTACATAGCTGTGTGTGGCCACAGCTTGGGATAAGCAGACCGACACGGTACCTGTCAACCCCTCACATGACATCGAGGACCAGCATTGACCAAGGGTGGAAAAATAAGGCAAGCTTCTTTTGGTGACTGCAGAGTAGGAGAACGTTATCAGAGCTTCTGCTTCAATGAAGTCTGCAGAAGAAACAGTCCCTGAGGTTGGGTCATCAAGTGGTAGATTTGAATTCCCAGCTTCTGGGTACGATCTGGTCCCCAGCATGTTACTTGCACCATCAAGGGAACACACCAGAAAGACAACAGGACTCCTGAGGTCCCTTATTGATGCTGCAAAGCTGCAGAGCAACCTCTCACCACTTACTGAAGTAAACCAAACATGCTCCACTCATCCATGACCAGATCTCTTGGGTAACCACCTAGGGATGCGCTCCCCAAGCACTTTCAGTTGAGGGGTGTTCAGGCTGGTGGGTAGCAAACTGTGAGGGCCATTTGATGTCAGATTGCAAGCCAAAGCCAAAGAGGTGACAGACTGTCACTAGGAAGTCAGTAACTTTCTGCAGAACATTGGCATTCCTGGGCTGCCCTCTGACTGCAGCTGGCATTGCAGAATAAGTGTCAACAAATTCTAATAATACAAGAAGTCAAGAGAGGACAAAGACACAACAGAGTCTGAAAAAGCATTTTTCTCTGCCTATGACAATATGTCTGGTCTGATCCATGTTGGCCTACATGCTCCAGTTCAGGGTCCTAAAATAATTGGGCTGAGAACTTCCAAGGTGTTCAGCATCAAAGAAAGCTGGGGTGAACAGAGTGGGATCTCCTGAAGGGCTGGCTTCAAAGGGTGCACCCAGCCATGAAGAGGATGCCTGTCCCTTAACGACATCTCCTTTGTATTCATCATCTGCTGCTATCATGTCCCTTGTTCTTCAAAACAAGAAACCAAGCCTAGACGATAATACTCCCTGCAGAATGAGTCCTTTTCCTATGGCAAAGGAATCTATACCCAAACCTGAGGCCTCAGACCAGTTTTCCAGCATGCTTTCACGTGCTCCTGCCAGAACCTGGAGTTTTATGGACTTTGAGGTTGATGCTTTCACTTGTCAAGAAACAAGAAACACGGGTTTTGCACAAGAGTTTCTGCATTCACAGGAATTTTCGTCTTTGAGAACCCCAGATTTCTAGATCCAGAGATAAATCGTCTTCTCAAGTCTACACTTACCTGTTGCACAGGACCTGGACATTATGTCAACCGTTCCCTGACCTCTTTCTTGTACCTGCTGGAACAAACATGTTGGAGCAAGTCCAGAGAAGTCCCATGAAGATGGCTGGAGCACTTCTACAAAAACAGGATGGGAGAGCTGGGCTGGCTCAGCCTGGAGAAGAGAAGGCTGCTTCTGGGGAGAGCTCCCAGCCCCTTTCTGTCCCTCCAGGGGCTCCAGGAGAGCTGGAGAGGGGCTGGTGCCAAGGGCAGGGAGGGCCAGGCCCAGGGGAACAGCCTTCAGCTGCAGGAGGGCAGCTGGAGAGGGGCTGGGAGGCAGAAATCCTTCTTGGGGAGGGGGGAGGCCCTGGCACAGGGTGCCCAGAGAAGCTGGGGCTGCCCCTGAATCCCTGGCAGGGCTCAAGGCCGGGTTGGATGGGGCTTTGGGCACCCTGCGCTGGTCGGAGGTGTCCCTGCCTATGGCAGGGGGGCACTGGGAGGAGCTTTGAGGTTCCTTCCCACCCAAACCCTTCTATGAAACTGGCTTAGGTAAAGTGAGAGGACACTGGAGGTGATCTCCAGTTGCTTTAAGTTCTGCATTTGGTGTGAAAATCAGAGAGTTCAGGTTATTAAAAAGGAACTCTTTGAGTTCCAAGAGCTTGATGAGATAGCGAATGACTCCTACAACCTCTTTCTCATCCCACCACGAAGGGGTCCTGCCCTTGGCCAGGAGTCTCTGTGTATAGGACAGAGCATAAAACCCAGATGGAGCTCCCCAACCAACCAATGAAGCACATATTCTTTCTGGTTTTGCCAGTCAATCTCACTCTCAGGTATAGAAACCAGGCTGGAAGAATAAAAAAGAGTCAGGAGCACACTTTGGGATGAGTTTTGGAGCCTTTGGTCACATGGGTCATGTGTGCTCAGCCCCTAGCATGCTAGAAGGGGGAGAGGTACCTGCATGCACCTTGTCTAAATTATCACCATCCTGTGGATTTGGTCTGTGGAGCTGAAGTAACCATCTAGCTATTTGCATAAACAATGATAAAAAATTAATTACCCTGGTAACTGCTCTGCAGTTTCTATATTGAGATAAATGTCCCTTTTTTCCTTATAAAAATTTAAAAAATAAAAGAAAAATTGTGGTCAGGTCTTATGATAGTAAAATTTTAGATCCAACTTATATACTTACGATGCAATTTTAGGTCCAGTTTAAATACCTAAGATGAGGATGCAATAACTGACCTTTCAGAGTCCTCCCATCTCACCCAAATTACAGCATCTCCTTTATGGGTACTAGGAACACCACTGAAAGCTTTATCAACTTCCCCATAGTACAAAGAGACCTTTGCAAAATCAGAGCCCTGCATCGATGTGTCGCCTTTATCTACCAAAGCCATAATCTCCTTAGGACAATGAATAGGGGGGTTTTGACAGAAATCTGCCGCGCGGCCGCGGGGAGCCCAGCGTTAATCGTGCCAAGTCCACACTCTGCATTCTAAACACAAGAAACTTCCCAAAACTACCCAGTTGTGATCGAGCCTGCCTCAGCACAACGTGGAAACCACACTTTTCTCTTTACTGGGCCATTTTGCCCACTGCTGTTTGCTGGTCCTTTGTCCCCTCCTTGGGTGTGATCGGCTCTTCGTCAGGGCCAGTGAACTGGTCAGCACTGGTAGAAGACTGGGATTGGGAGAAAAACTACTGGGGAAGAACAAACAAGAAGTGAGCTACTAAAGTCATCACTGCTACACAGTAAAAAGAAAAAAAGAAGAAGAAATCTTGAAGAAACCCTGTCAGACACTGTAGCATCTGGACCCTATTTGCTACCGAGGAGAAGAAGGTAACATATAGTTTTGTCTCTCATAAACCAATTTTGTTTCCTTCCAAACCAGGTTTCCAGAGCCTGGCTCTGCAACATGACATTTTTTTCTTGACCGGGTTGAAGGATAATCCGTTTTTCTCTCATCTGGAAACACCTTCCATCAACATACTCTGCATTTATGGAGTACCTTTAATCTTGGCTGAAGTGTTTATGGACCACAGGCCTCACTCCACTTTCAGCTGCATCTGTGCAAGCCTGTGCTGGTTGGGAGAGAGACGAATTAAAGGAGGGTAAAAATGACTGCAGTGTGTGCAACAGCAAAACAAGAATTAACTCCATATGAAGCCTATTTGGCTCTGGCAGGGCCCATTTGTTTTCTCTCTGTTTTTCTTTCCTCCTGCTGCTTGGCGTAAGGAGAAGATAAAAAGCCAGCTGTAGATCACCTTGCATAGCAGAGCAGAAATTCTTCCAGGGGACTTAATTGGTATGGGAAAGATAGCAGATCTTGGAGGCCGAAAAATAGATCAAAGACCTATCTTTCCAGGTGCTCTACAGGTACCCACTAAATAAAGAGTCGCTTCCCTAGAGGTCACGCTGCATAAAGCAGCATTATGAAGCCTGGGAAGGGAAATTAAGGTACAGAAAAAGTGAGGTGAGTCAGCCAGGTCAAGCCCCATCAGGAGCTCCCAGTCCCCTGGTTTTATCTACTAAATACCTATGCACACCAGCACAGGTTAAATTATCTCCCCCGGGAAGCAGATCTTCCCTCCCGACAGTCTCAAGAACTTGAGGTCTGTCCATGTGCAGCATCTTAGGAGAACAAAGACCCCATATAGCACTTAAGTAACACGTGGTGCTCCTGAAACACTGAGGTCCTGTAGAAATTATGGGTAAGCCTTCTAGTTTGAAGCACTGGTTCTGCCTCAGGGCCCTGATGTTTATCAGGCTGCTTTGTCTGCGGAGCTGGATTGATAAACCCTGTTGAGTGAAGCACGTGCTTCTTCATGCCTCTGTGCTGACAACCAGATGATTGTCCGCCTCTGCTCTGCTCTGGTGGGACCCTCTGCGGTGCTGTGTCCAGCTCTGGAGCCCCCAGCACAAACATGGACCTGTTGGAGTAGTTCCAGAGGAGGCCACGAGGATGATCCGAGGGCTGGAGCACCTCTCCTATGGACACAGGCTGTGAGAGTTGGGCTGATTCAGCCTGGAGAAGAGAAGGCTCCATGGAGACCTCAGAGCCCCTTCCTGTCTCTGAAGGACCTACAGGAAAGCTGGGAAGGACTGTTTGTGAGGGCATGGAGCGATAGGATGAAGGGTGATGTAGGCCCCATCCCTGGAGACATTCAAGGTCAGGCCTGATGGGGCTCTGAGCAACCTGCTCTAGTGAAGATGTCCCTGCTCACTGCAGGGGGAGGGACTAGATGGCCTTTACATGTCCCTTCCCACCTAACACAGCCTGTGAGTCTGTCATTGAGGCAGGATATAGATCAGGCATTCCTAGGGATTCTTACCTTAAAAAAATCCCAACAAAACCCAAACAAAATCACAAACCAACGCTGGCATCCTCTCTAACCCAACTTCCTTCTCTGCCTACACGAATCAAGGAATTTTGTCCAAAACATTACCTGTGGGTTTCACTAGAGCTTCAAAAATGCCTTTTTGTCATAATGAGGACTGTGTTGGGGGCCAAGAACTGGGGTGAGACAGGCCTGTGCTCATGATGCACCGTGAGTGTTGGTGAAAACCTCTCCTGCTCTCCCTGCTGCCGTAGCACCACAGTCCTGGGGTGCTCCCAGACCCAGAGAAAGTAAGAAAGACTCTACAGAGGAACTATTTTGTGTGCAGGGCTTAGCCAAAAGGCTGCCAGGTGGAACCTGGCCAAGAGGCAGCAAACTGTGACAGACAGGCCCACACCATTCAGGTAGCATCAGCAACCCCAAGAGAGAATCCAGCCAAGGAGAGCATAACACACATACACACCCCCCCCACACCCAACTTCCACACTTGGCACATGGGCCCATTGCAGCTGGAGGTCAAAGTCCTATTAGGTATATTATTACTTAAGTCTTATCTGGCTTTCCAGGCTGGAAGAATGGTGGTGCGTGCACGTGAATCCACGCCTCTGCTGGGGATGAACAGTCATTTGCATTTGAAGTGAGTCACTGATCCCATTCCCAGGAGGTTTACTTGATGCATGGCTTAGCAGAGGGGCAGTTCAGTTTTATTCACCACTGGACTTGGCACATGCTGGCAGCTCGGTATTCACCAGCAGCTCTGAGGACACTGGCCCCATGAGATGCCTCTCGTTTTCACAGACCACAGAGGAATCCCAGAATCACAAGATTGGAAAAGCCCTTTAAGATCATCGAGTCCAACCATCCCTGTCCTGTGCTAAACCAGATCCCTGAGCACCTCATCTCCCCATCTGTTAAACACACCCAGGGGTGGGGACTCAGCCCCCTCCCTGGGCAGCCTGTGCCAGGCCCTGACAGCTCTTTCAGTAAAAAAGAGTTGACATCTATACATCTTTTAAGTATCCCCAGGGATGTCATCTTTGAAGGTCATGCTCTTTGTGGCAACCACACTGCACTAAAATATGCAAGGCATCAGTCAAAAAGGAGGGAAAAAACTCACAAACCCAAATTTAACATGAACCAGCACAGCTGTTGAGCTGGGACTGGTACTCTCATTCACTCAGTGAAGATAAGAAAGAGCAAAGCTTGGAGAAGCTGAGATGGGGCATGAGAGGAGAGGCAAAAGACTCTGAAAAAGAAGGTTAAATCCCCCTGCCAAAAAGATAACTCAGAGAAAGGTGCAAATGTCAAGAATATAAACACAGAAGGAAGCGAGCACATGGTAGCAACCGGGGTGTGTTTTGAGTCTTGGTTCAGACATACCACCAGCCTCAACCAGCAGGAGCTGAGCAGAGGGAAAATGAAGAAATAGGGCAATCAAACAGTCCCAGGGAGATGTGTCCCAGAGGTTACCAGAAACAAGAGGTTGATCAAGGACAAGGGCTGGAGATGGATGTGGTTGATATGCATGAAAAACCTCAACAGTAACAGGGAATGGAACAAGGGAGTGAGTGAGAGGGTTTAAAAATAAAGCTTCACCAGCTCCCTAAATATATTTGTGCTGACTTAGATCTGTCCTCACACGAGTCTCCCACGTGATGGAAACGAGTCAGGCACAGTCCAACAGCTGAGATGGTCAGTTCAACAGGGTGAACGCTCAATACATGGAAACACAAAACAGTTGTTTCGGATGACAGATGACTGAAGTAAGAGATAGATACTGGGAAAGAAGAGTTATTGATGCATCCGATGCCCAGGCACAGGAAAAAGTGAACACTTGTATCAATTTCAGCTGAAAATAAGGCTATTTAAACACCAAGGTAAGGCCCAGGATTTCAAAGGGAATGTAAAATTAACAAGGGGTGCATAAAAACTGGCTGAAAGAATCAAAGCTGAATTTGCCTTTCCTTGGCAGTCTAACCAGGACCTACACTTCTAAAAATATGTCCCAACTTGCAGCTCTCAGGCAGCAGAAAATCCAGCTCAGGCTGGGGCCATGGCACTGCAGGAAGGGCTTTTCCTGCAACATCTGAAACCATGTGCAACAAGCAGAGGCAGAAACACAATATGTCAAGTCCCAGAGCTTGGCCAGAAGCACACTGATGCACAGAGCACTCTCCTGAGCTTAGAAACAAACAAGCAAACAAACAAAAAACCAAGCAAATTAAATTATCTGTTTACTGGAGTATTAATTTGGAATGTTATCAGTTATACATGTTCAAAGGAGTCTGGATGTTTAATATCCATCTGTTCCTTCTGGTGCAGAGATATGGGGGGAATCTCTGATATCTAGCTGTTTCTTTTGTGTCAGGACTGCACTGGGTGGGATCCTATATCAGGAGCCATAACCCTGCAGCAGCACAAGCCCTGGACAGGAAAAGAGCTGGCTATGCTGATCCGGGCTCTGCATGATTCCCACAGCATCATCCCAAAGAGTTTGCAGTCCAGAATCTGTACCGGGGACTCAAAGTTACACCAGACCCCAGGGAAATTGAGGTTGGAGCTGGCCTTTTCACCTGGTCACTGGAATTTGGGTACTTAGAAAGTCCTGGGGAAAAATAAAAATAAAATACTCGGAGCTGGGGAGACAAGGGGGAACAATCAGAATACTGGACATCAAAGCAGCAGGAGAAAAATTCAGGAAATGAGAGGAGTGAAAAGAGAGAAGTCTTTAAGAAGAATAATTTGGATTGATTAAAAGTTCTTCAGGTACAGCTGCTGAGCAGAAATCTTTGCTCTGAGGGGAATTCAGAAGTTGGCAGATGTGGAATGATGGCTGCTGCTGTGCCTGGAGGTGTATCTTTGTTTTTTGGCACTCCCAATCTGTCTGGGTTTTTTTACCTCCTTGCATTTCGACTGCAATTTATTTGGGATAGAAACCGCCTTTTTGGTCTATATGATAGGGGACTTGGCCTATTGGGACTCCAAGCATTGACTTTTCTATAGGCAATAACAACAATAAAGATGGCTCGTCCCTGAAGAGCTGAGTTTTGATGGTCTAGAAACTGTCAAGACACTCATTTTTCCTGCCAAAAATTTACCGTGCAGTGAGTTATGGATTTAAAGCACACACATGAAACACAAAGATAAACAGGAGAACTGACTCCTGTTTAGGGGAAACCTACAGAAACTCACTGCATCAGAGCAATAGCAACAGCTTTCTCCATCCCTCCTCCATCAGACCGTCCTCCCAAAAGCCTCTTTCCAATAGGCACTCACCAACTTCTCCTCGGCTTCCCGGAACTGCCACGGGTGATTCTGAGTCAGGTTCACCAGGTGCCTCTGTTTTAATCTGCTTCACAGCCTTGGCTTTTCCAGAGTGTTTTAATGCTTGCACAAATGATCAGACAGACATAAATAACCCCAGTGAATATCTAATTGTGAAGAAGCATATGTGTTTATGTCATGATGGGACTTTCCTGCTGGGATCTTATTTATCTGCCCATGGAGCTCATGTATATAGCCTATCCCTCTGCTTCAACCCCAGCTGAGAATCTCTGTCAAATCCTCTGAACACTCCTGGAAAGCTTAAAATTAGACCAGGTCTCCATGGGTGGCTCTTACTTGTACAGTGGATTGCATCCAGACATGAGGCCAAACCGCACACAGTTTGGAGACTGCTCTGGAAGGCTCCTTCCATCAGGTCACCCTTGTACCAGGGCCAAAACCTTATTTTTACCCAAAGCATAACCCCCAGAAATGCATTAAGGCCAGGATCAAAGAACAGGAGAAATGGAGAGTCACTGCTGGACTGCTAATCCTCCTCATCCCCATCACAGCGCCATTTTCCTGCCAACAGAAACAGGGCCATTATTTGTTTGTTTAAATCACTTCAAGGTCTAAAACTTTTCCTTAAACATGCTTCTTCAAGCCTCAGCCTCTCCATCAGCCAGAATAATGTATGAGCAACTGGCAGGTGTCCTGACAGAGGACGCAATGACCCACATGAAGCCACAGGGTCACGTTTTCATCGCAGCAGACAGTCATTTGAAGAGGTGGAACACCAGTTCAGTAGGTGTGGTGGATTTGTTTGTCCATTCACTGTACCCTAAGTATCATCAGCCCATTTTTGTCACCTCTGGCATGCTATTTGTGCCAAGTAAGGATCTCTAAATTAGGTTTTCAAGAGGAAGACTACACTTTCCTGTGTGCTCACACAGCATCGAGTGCAATACATTTCCAATTCTGAAAGGGACCCCAGACAAACAATACCAACAATAAGTAGTTGTGATGTTAAAGTACAGTAGTTGTCTTGTTTGATGCAAGTCAATAAATAATGAAAAAGTCCAGAAATATTTTAGAGCAGAAGTGCCAAGGCAGTAAGACTAGAAACAAGCCAGCGCTTTTCCTTTGTTTTTTCCAGTTTCAAAATTCAGTCATAACCTGGAGATTTGCTTCCCATTTATCCAGGATAAAAGGCTCACTGCAGGGGGTGAGCTCAGCTGAAGAAGGAATTCGGTGAAATACTTCCCCAAGTCCACCAGGCTGGAACGACTCCCCCTGAGCAGATGCAACAGGACCACTGGTGTCCACAGCCTCAGTCAAACCTCCTGCCTGATCACTCCCCAGACGTGCCCTGGAAAATCTTGCACATTTGTTTTTGCATACACCTACGTTTGGCAGGAGTCCAGAACCCATCACTCTCTAGCTATGAGTAATGAGAGATTTCCCATCTATTTTGTGAGTTAATGATAGCAATACTTACAGGTAAAAGGATTGGGTAAGGAATAGCTCCAAGCCCCTCTCAATTCCTAAGGGAGCTACCAGTCTTCACATGAAATGAGTTTTCCCTAAAGCACAACCGCTGTGATGAAACAACACGACATTTGATCTCTTGCTTCTGTGATCCTGAGAGGACCAAGGATTTTAGGAGACTGACACATTCTTTGCCCTTGCTGTATCTGAATTGCATCTTTGCAGATACCAGTGGAGACAAAAGGGGCAGCTTTGGCTCTAAGTTGTCAATGTTTCAGTGCACTCAATGTCTCCTGTCTATCAGCTGGCAGACACTAGAAAGCCCAGTAGATACCAGCCCAGTAGAATCATAGAATCACAGAGCCATAGACTGCATTAGGTGGGAAGGAACCTGTAAAGCCCATCCAGTCCCACCCCCTGCAGTGAGGAGGGACATCTTCACTAGAGCAGGTTGCTCAGAGCCCCATCAGGCCTGAGCTTGAATGTCTCCAGGGATGGGGTCTCCACCACCTCTCTGGGCACCCTGTGCCAGTGTCTCACCACCCTCAGAGTGAAGAACTATCGCTCCCTGCCTTTACAAACAGCCCTTCCCAGCTTTCCTGTAGGTCCTTCAGGGACTGGAAGGGGCTCTGAAGTCTCCTCAGAGCCTTCTCTTCTCCAGGCTGAACAAGCCCAGCTCTCCCAGCCTGTCTTTGCAGGAGAGGTGCTCCAGCCCTCGGATCATCCTCGTGGCCTCCTCTGGACCCTCTCCAAGGGGTCCATGTCTTCTTTGTGTTGAATGCTCCAGAGCTGGACACAGCACTGCAGGGGTGTCTCACCAGAGCAGTAGCTTTCCCTGGCTCCATGGGCTATGGGAACATTCTGCATGTTGCCCTGGCTGATGCCCAAGCCATACCTCCCTCAATCCCTCTGCAAACCTTTTTCCAGGGAGGCTACAGAAGAGGTCTCTTCAGAGGGGACAGGAGGAACCATCTCTCCTCTGGGAGCTGTTGCACCTCAAGGCAACCCAGAAAACCCAATTCATTATTTGCAGAGAACAATCCCCAACCTCTGGACAACAGGTACAGTTACCCCTTCCAGTAACACACAGCATCTCTGCAAACCAGTGGCTGCTGCTTCCTTCCTGCAGCAGAAGGTACACCCACACTGTTGGGTTATTCTACGGTCATGTTTTTCAAGATTTTAAAATCTTTTTTCCCTCCTTACAGTCAAGATGGCCAGGAGCTTTGTTTGTTTGTTTAGTGAAAGCTGAGTTTCTCACAAACACTGGAAATAGGGGTTTAGAAAAGCATCAGAGCGAATTGCAGGAGTTATGAAAGAAGCCCATGACCTGGCAACACTACAGTTGTATTCAGGAATCTTTGGATTTAAGAAATCAGGGCTTCAGAAAACACATATACCAAGAAATACTGTGCTGGAGGAGTGACTTCAATGCAAAACCAACTGGCTGTGCAGCGGAACTCTGAAATGCCATCATTTCTGGCTTTCACCCTCACCCCATAAAAATCCGGAGGAATTAAGTGCTGTAGCTCAGCACTGGATTAGCAACTGAGCCCTTCGTGGCCAAGCAGCCCCCAAAGGTGGGTGTTCTTCCTGCATTTAGCTGGTATACAGGCCTACTTAATTGGAAATACAAGTGGGTTGAGGTTTATGGAGCTTTGTCCCTTGCATTATTAGTTATGTTCTGCAAACATCACTTGTCCTTCTGCAGAGCCGAGGGTTGTGTGGCACATTCAGGGCCTTAAAGAGCTTCAGTGGATGACACTTGGCAAGTTCTGGGAGACTGAAACTCCAGATCATTCAGGCTGGCTACAGTAAAATTCAGGCTAGCCCAAACAATGTTGGGTTCAAAGACAAAAAGTCTTCACACACATTTGGTCTTACAAGGGTATAATTTTATTAAAACCTGTCCATATAAATTTTTGGGATACTTGAATACTTTTTGGTCTTGTGTGCAACGTTACAGAAAACTGAAGAATTTGTGCCCAGGTGGCCAGGAAGGCCAAGGGCATCCTGGCTTGTGTCAGACACAGTGTGGCCAGTAGGTCTGGGGAGGGGATTGTGCCCCTGGACTGGGCAGTGGTGAGGCTGCACCTCGAGTGCTGGGTCCAGTTCTGGGCCCCTCACCATAAGAAGGACATTGAGGTCCTGGAGCGAGTCCAGAGAAGGGCAACCAGGCTGGGGAAGGGGCTGGAGGGCAAATCCTCTGAGGAGCAGCTGAGGGAGCTGGGGCTGTTCAGCCTGGAGAAGAGAAGGCTGAGGGGAGACCTTCTCCCCACCTCCCCTGCCCTGCCAGGAGGGTGCAGAGAGGTGGGCAATGGTCTCTTCAGCCAGGGGACAGGAGATGGGACAAGGGGCAATGGGCTCAAGCTGCCCCAGGGCAGGGTCAGCTCAGATGGGAGGGAAAAGTTCTTCCCTGCAAGAGTTGTCAGGGCCTGGCACAGGCTGCCCAGGGAGGGGGCTGAGTCCCCACCCCTGGGTGTGTTTAACAGATGGGGAGATGAGGTGCTCAGGGATCTGGTTTAGCACAGGACAGGAATGGTTGGACTCAATGATCTCGAAGTTGTTCCCAGCCTAGTGATTCTGTGATCCTTTCTTTCTTAACCATGGTTTTGAGAAGCCAAGTATCTTTTTATTTTCACTTGTCTTTGGTATGAATGTCTGCAAAACAAGAGGCCTATGGGAAAACACAGATTTATTGAACAAACAAAGAATTATTTTTGGAGGAAAAAAACCCAAAACACCAAAGAACATGAAAAAAACACCCAACAAGGCACTGCAATTTGCAACTCCTGCTTTGGCCATTGATGTGACCTCAGTCCTCTCAGTGAGCAAGAATAAACTTGGAAACCTGTCCAACTTCTCACCATTCCTTCTGATGAGCGTGCCATAGCCTCAGCGTTGAGGGGCCTTCTGCCCCCTCATCCATCACATGTTTTCCAACCTCTAGTTCTATACTTTCTTGTGCAGTCTTTAATGGCCTTTTTTTGGTGTATGAGGGAATATCAAGATGCACTGTGTGCAGTATGCTGGAAGGCAGTGTGCAGTGCTGGTACCCTGTGTGTGCCACAGTGCTACTTAGGATACATCTACTTAGGATACACCTTGACCCTTTTTCTACCCAAAATTACTTTTTCATATCAGGTACTTGTCTTCCAAGAAAGAAAGGGCAAAACACACACAGAGAGTAACCCAAAATCCCAGCTGTGCCTTGATTTTTCAAAGCAGTGACAGTCAACAACCAGCAAATGCACCTTTGGGATGGTTCTTGTTGGTACTTGTGTTTTCAATTCCCATTAAGCTTCATGCAAATCAGCTAAACTGAACCCATGCTGCCTCTTCAAGATCTCATGGCTTTTACCAAACCTCATGACCAATATCAACATCCACAGATCTTCTGAAGTGGGCCACAGAGCACCTGCTCATGCTGGGTTTGAGTGCCTGCTGTGATTCTTACGGTCCTACCTCCAGCCTCAAAGCTGGAGCCTTAACTTTCCACAGCTGCTGTGTGTCTTGGGATGTAAGGAAGCTCTCTTCCTGCCTCAGACTCTTGACCCCATTTGGTCTACAAAATGAAGATGCAAAGCTTGGTGTGGAAAGACATGTTTCCAACTTGGATGCAGGCTTTAGAGGAATGTTGCACGTGCCTACCTGCATGTGGGGCTTTGTAGCCTAAGGGAAACACAGAAATCACCTTAAAAGAAAGGAAGAAAGGCCATGTAACTATGCCCAGGAGTAAAAGTGCATAGTTAGTATCTACATGTATTTAGAAAGTCCATCTGCAAAAACTCAGATGCCACTGCATGTTTTTATGCAGTATTAATGGGAGCATTGCAGATCCTATTCTGATGCCCAGGACACCCATCCACACCTTTTCAACCCAAGAACAGGAGGGCAACAAATTACATCACCAGGTGGAAACTTAAAACCAAAACAAGAAAGGCATCAGGAAGGTCCTTTTTCATTCACTGCCTCATGAAACAAAGTATAAACATGGAATCACAGACTGCATTAGGTGGGAAGGGACCTGTAAAGCCCTACCAGCCCCACCCCCTGCAGTGAGCAGGGACATCTTTACTAGAGCAGGTTGCTCAGAGCCCCATCAAGCCAGACCTTGGATGTCTCCAGGGATGGGGCCTCCACCACCTCTGGGCAGCCTGTGCCAGTGTCTCACCACCCTCAGAGTGAAGAACATCCTAAAGTCCCATCTAAACCTGCCCTGGTTTAGGGTTTAAAACCATCGCCCCTCATCCTATCGCTCCATGCCCTTACAAACAGTCCTTCTCAGCTTTCCTGCAGGTCCTTCAGGGACTGGAAGGGGCTCTGAGGTCTCCCCTGAATCTTCTCCAGGCTGAACAAGCCCAACTCTCCCAGCCTGTCTTTGTAGGAGAGGTGCTACAGCCCTTGGATCATTTTTGTGGCCTCCTCTGGACCCACTCCAAGGTCCATGTCCTTATGCTGAGGGCTCCAGAGCTGGACCCAGCACTGCAGGGAGGGTCTCACCAGAGCAGTAGCTTTCCCTGGGTCTGGACATGGGTCTCAGATGCAGTGGGCTGGAAGAAGGACTAGACACTGTCAAGGCAGCAATATCCATCCAAGCTGCAGGTACCATCCCTGGCTCAGGAAGTCCCAAGGGTGCAGCCTGCACCAGGGTGCAGCTGCAGAAATACTGCTGCAGCCTTGTCCTGTTTTATACTGCCCTGGAGCACCTGCTATGCCCAAGCACATCCTTTTGCACTGACAACACAGCCACCAGGCTTATTAAATGCAGCAGTCACCAATGGAGGGGGACAACTCAAATTCCAGTTGTTTGCTGCACACACTGCCTTTCCAGCTGCCTTCCCCACGGCCAACAGCTGCGGCCTCGCTGCTCATACGGGTGGAAATCCTACGTGAAGTGCCAAAGTGGAGGCTTAAAAAGGCCTTTTCAGTGGAAGCACATCTCCCTCCTCACCCTTTCCCTGATGTGGGCAGGGAAACAGAAACAATAAAATATGTTAATCACCCTTTTGCCTACTGGAAAGCAGAGCTGGGCCCCAAGGGGTAAGCAACATCCCTGCGAGGTCTGTCTCAGCTGCACTGTTCCCTTCCACTCTGAAAAATCATCAGTGGCAGCGACCACCTTCTCATTGCAACTGTCCAAATGTTTAGTATGTAACTCAAACTGCCCTCAGATCTGTTTCTGTAGCCTCCATCCCTCCAAGCAGCCCAGTGAGTCTAAACTTACAAGCTGTTATCTTGCGTCAGGTTGTTTTGTCTAAGTGCAGGCTCTTTGTTTTGGAAGAGGAAAACAACCTTGCCTGCTTCAAGTGATTTTTCACAAGGATTTCACACACAAGGACAGAGCTGCAGTGCTCCTGTTGTGCTCAATGCCCCAGACAGCAATTAGCTTAGCTGTGAGAAAAGCTTTCCTTCCCCCTGAATTTGGGAGGACTGATTTTCATCTGCTTTGGTGCCATGTGCAGCATCACATATCAGTCTGGAAGGGATTTTTAATGGAAGAAAATACTCATTTTAAATAGAAAGCAAAAAGCCTTTGCAGGAAAACAAACTTGCTGGGCTTAAAGAACTCAAGGACGGACAAAGAAGGGTCTATGAGATTTTCAGGGTAACCTAACCCTAATCCTAACCCTGCTTGGATCTCCCTAACCCTAAAAATGGCATTTTTGTTGCCTGCACCTACTAGAGAGGTGACAGAGCACATGAGGGGTCTGCATTCAGGACTCCAGGCTCTGTGAAACAAGAGCCTCAAAAGCACCATCTACCTATTCCTAAATAAACCAGCCAAGGAGTAAGTACAAGCACTGGACCAACTCTATCTGCATTACCAAATTATTTACATATTTACTAGCAGTTTGTTTGAGAGCTAACATGACCCCAAACACGGTTTGGCCATAGAATCACAGAATGCTTTGGGTCTGAAGGGACCTCAAGGATCATCTAGTTCCAACCCCCTGCCATGGGCAGGGACACACTCCACTAGACCAGGTTGCCTAAAGCCCCATCTAATCTGGCCTTGAATAATTCCAGGGATCCAGGGGCCTCCACAGCCTCTCTGGGCACCCTGTGCCAGGGCCCCACCACCCTCAGAGTGAAGAATTTCTTCCTAACATCTAATCTAAACCTGTCCTCTTTGAAAAGGAGGGTAGCTCACAGCAGAGACAGTTCCCAAAGGCACCATGGACAGGAATGAACCTGACTGGGCTCCCACCACCCAAGGCTGGGCTCCCACCACCCAAGGCTGGGCTCATCAGGGCTCCTCACCCACAGTCATACTCACCCCGTCAGGACACTCCTGTGGAAACTAGCAAAGCCCCATCCGAGCTGCTGAAGAACATGCCTCTGAGCTCCCAAAGCACATCCCCACTCAGCCAGGGACGAGATATCCCCTTTGATTCAGACACTAGAAAATTCCAAGTGGGATGAGGGAGCACCAGGTTCAAATCCTTCTTGCCCAAGTTTGAAGCTTGTGTCCTCCACCCTCAGGCAGTTCTGCCTGTGGAAGCAGCTCCCATTTACATAAACAGTTGTATATATCTGGAAGAAGAGCTCGGAGCTCAGTACTCTTCAACATGTCAGGTGAGTTCTCTTTTCACTGGACTACTGAATCTGAGACAGGCCCTGCATTGCTCCCTTTTCATTTAAAAAAATCCCCCTTACCACCCCGCTGTAATTCCACCTCCCTGTGACTAGTCTGGAGGCTTGTGACTAGTGGTGTTCCCAAGGGCTCAGTGTTGGGTCCAGTCCTGTTTAACGTCTTCATGGACGACCTTGATGAGGGAACAGCATCCACCCTCAGCAGGGACACCGATGGTACAAAGCTGGGAGGGGTGGCTGACACGCAGGACACTGCGCTGCCATCCAGCGAGACCTGGACAGGCTGGAGAGCTGGGCAGGGAGAAACCAGAGGAGGCTTAATAAAAGCAAGTGGAGAGTCTTGCACCTGGGGAGGAATAACCATCTGTATCAGTACAGGCTGGGGGATGACCTGCTGGAGAAGAGCTCTGTGGAGAAGGACCTGGGGGTCCTGGTTGATGACAGGGTGGCCATGAGCCAGCAGTGTGCCCTGGGGGCTGAGAGAGACAGTGGGATCCTGGGATGCATCAGGAAGAGTGTGGCCAGCAGGTCTAAGGAGGTGATCCTCCCCCTCTGCTCTGCCCTGGTCAGGCCCCACCTGGAGTATTGTGTCCAGTTCTGGGCTCCCTGGGATCAAACAGCCAGGGATCTCCTGGAGAGAGTCCAGAGGAGGCTACGGAGATGATGAAGGGCCTGGAGCATCTCCCCTGTGAGGAAAGGCTGAGTGAGCTGGGGCTGTTCAGCCTGGAGAGAAGACTGAGGGGGGACCTAATTAATGTTTATAAATATCTTAAGTATGGGATGCAGGGGGACATGGCCAGCCCTTTTTCAGTGTCTGTGGGGACAGGACAAGGGGCAATGGCTGCAAATTGGAGCACAGGAAGTTCCACACCAACATGGGGAAGAACTTTTCCCCAGTGAGGGTGAGGGAGCCCTGGGACAGGCTGCCCAGGGGGTGTGGAGTCTCCTTCTCTGGAGATATTCAAGACTCGTCTGGATGCCGACCTGTGCAATATGAGCTGGGGAGCTGCTTTGGCAGGGGGTTGGACCTGATGATCTCTGGAGGTCCCTTCCAACCCCTACGATTCTGTGATTCTGTGAAAACAAAGAGAAACACTTACCTCAGAAGGGCCAAACTCCACTTCTGCCACACTTCTGAGGATGCTCCCCCTTACCCTGAGCTTATTCGCGGGGGTTCAACCCTCCCAGTGTGCAGAGAGGAGGAAATGTGGCTCCCTGGTCCTTCTGCCCCCAAGTCCCTCAGTGCATTTAGCCCCTTCCTTATGGTGGATTGCCCTAGTAAGCCTCCATGCACAGGTGCTTTCATTGCACAGCGTGCCACCTGTTTGCACACTCATTCCATCACTACAGATACCACAGCAACAGCATCTCTTACCACAGAGAATACCTTCGGAGCATATTAGTTTAAGCCTATGCCATGAAAATCTAGAAAGGCCAAAATAATAGAAAGCATAAGAGCCTGGAGAGCTTTACTTACACAAACCTCCCCTCTTGTTTATTTAATTGGGTTGTGGGCAACCAAGTTACTTGTACCTCTGCATCCACGTTGCATCAGCAGCCTTTCACAGTCATTTTTGGGTTGCTGCACAAGATGCAGCACAGCTGACATTGGCTGCAAGGAGTGTTTTAGCTTTCTAGAGAGTAACACAGCTGGGGAAAAGGGAAACGTCTCAGCAGCTGGGAGGAGAAGGGAAAGTTCCCTGCTTCCATTTGTTTTGTGTGTCTGCCCAGTTTCTGCAGTCTCTGGGGAGCTTTCAAAGGCCGCGGTTTCAAAACACGTGAAGGTGTGCTTGGGAAACTGCAGCACAAGGCAAAGCTCCTCAAAACGTCCTCAGATTGATTTCCATAAGGCTTTACTACCTTTGTAGTTAATTAAACCCTTTGAAGGTCCTGGTTGATGACAGGTTGGCCATGAGCCAGCAGTGTGCCCTGGTGGCTAAGAGAGACAATGGGATCCTGGGATGCATCAGGAAGAGTGTGGCCAGCAGGTCACAGGAGGTGATCCTCCCCCTCTACTCTGCCCTGGTCAGGCCCCACCTGGAGTGTTGTGGCCAGTTCTGGGCTCCCTGGTATAAAAAGGACAGGGATCTCCTGGAGAGAGTCCAGAGGAGGCTACGGAGATGATGAAGGGCCTGGAGCATCTCCCCTGTGAGGAAAGGCTGAGTGAGCTGGGGCTGTTCAGCCTGGAGAGAAGAAGCCTGAGGGGGGACCTAATTAATGTTTATAAATATCTTAAGTATGGGATGCAGGGGGACATGGCCAGCCCCTTTTCAGTGTCTGTGGGGACAGGACAAGGGGCAATGGCTGCAAGTTGGAGCACAGGAGGTTCAGTACCAACATGCAGAGGAACTTTTCCCCAGTGAGGGTGAGGGAGCCCTGGGACAGGCTGCCCAGGGGGTGTGGAGTCTCCTTCTCTGGAGATATTCAAGACTCGTCGGGGCTCCGACCTGTGCAATATGAGCTGGGGAGCTGCTTTGGCAGGGGGTTGGACCCGATGATGTCTGGAGGTCCCTTCCAACCCCTGGGATTCTGTGATTCTGTGATTCTGTGATACACAGGAGGTGAAGGATTTGTTGCTGTCGCTGCGCGATGTCAAGGGAGACGCGCCACGAGCCCACGTAATGCTGGAAGCAACGCGCTCCCCTCATTGTGCATGCAGCCAGCGTGCTGGCCAAGGCTTCAAGGGACGCCGACACCGCCGAGCTGGTGCAAAGCAACCAACATACTAAGGGCTAAAAGGAGGAATCCAGTGTCTTGTCATCTAAGATCCTTTTTCCTCGCACCAGGGAGAACGGTCAGGCTACAAGGAGCTATCTTGATCCTGAATAGGCTTTTCTCTTTTCCCCTTCTTTTCCACAAAATGAAAGGGGGGGGGGAGAGGGGGAGGTGGTGAGGGGGAGAAAGAGGGAGGGCAAGGGCACCACACCTCCTGCTTTTTAGGGAATTGTGGTGCTATTTCACCGTATCAGGACAGCACTGGAAAAAAAATAGATGTTAGTTCGGGGCTATTTTGCAAGTGGAATCAGAAATCAAGAACAACCCCCTCTCTCCCCCAACACAACAAACCCAAAAAAGGCTCTTGGCATCCCATTTTCAAATGCACAGCCAACATTCCTGCTTTGACTTGACCCAGAGCGAGCGAGGGAGCGCAGCCTGTTCCTCTGACACACTGAGATGAAAAGGGTATTGCTTCTCTGTTATCAAAAGAGAGTGGTTATGAGCTTACTGTCCTGCTCCATCCATGAGATAACTATTTTTTATTACTCTGGGTTATGCCAAACACAATGTGGTTTGGAACAACAACAAAAGAATTAAAAATCCTTCCCTCCACCAAGTGAAAAAAGCCCACTCCCCTCTTCTGCACCTGTGATAAAGCTGTATTTTTCTGCCAGAATGCCCACCCTGAAATGTGCTTTAATAGTGTCAGGGCTTATTACATGTAGAGCCGGCTTTTCACATCACATGAGCCAAGCTTGAAAGCAACTCTTAGCCTCTCCATGGAATCCACTTGATCCCCGTGCTGAAACGCAGCCCTTTCCAGATGATAGAAAGCACCTGTTCAACAGGGAGCTGGGGCAGGAAAATCCCATGGCCCAGCCAAATCAGCGGGAGCAACTTCTGGACTATTTAACTGAGTTGGCCACAGAGACTAGATTAGGGGTTATCATCATGATTCAACAAATGTTGTTCCACTGTGAAAGTGTCTCGATGACTTCCTGACCAGGACTGAGTCCCAAGTGTCCTCTGCTCCCACGCAGAGCACGCGGCCAGCACGATCATCTTTTGCCGTGACAGCGGGGGACCGCGTTCAGCTGGGAGGGGTACAGGGCTGAGCAGTGATTAGCCTAATGATGACGTTTTCCACTTGCAGACTCCTTTGGGCTCATCTCAGTGTGAAGCAGGACACTCTCCTGTAACACACCACAGGAATGTCCACAGAGAGGAGAGGAGCTGGAGGCTACTTGGGATAAATGCAAGGATTTGCTTGGGATCCGTGGCTACAGGGCACTCAGGGGCCTGGTCTTACAAAATCTGAGTTATTAGGCTTTATCCACATGCAGCTCCTAGTTGTGGCAGGAAGATTAAGCAGTAACTATCACGGAGTGAATTTGCACCACCCTCTCCCCTTCTTGCCTTCCCAATACAACACAGGACTCTGATTACTCCTAACATATAGGTCCAATGCCTGGCATCACCCCCGGGATGATCCATAAAGCACGGGGAGCCCACACCACCCTGTCCCACAGCCAGCCAGCCGCCTCCAGCCTCTGTGCTGCAGGAGTTAAAACAACACAGCAAACTTCAGGCAAGTCATGGTGCCCGCAAGATGAGCTGCCAAAACCTGACAAGGATGTCTCTTAGAGCAAGGGTGCATGAATAAGAGAACAATATGATTTGGAGCAGACAAAAGGCTTGAAATCTGAGCCCACCCAAGTATCCAGGCAGCAAGGCAGCAAGCACTCCGCAGGAATAGCCTGTTAAAGGAGAAGGGTCAGCATTCACCCAGCTTTCTCAGGTGCAGTCAAAGCAAAGAGATTGAAGATATTTCCGTAGACCTGAAGAGGAACACAGCAAGAGAAGGGACAGCTGGAGCACCCAGCCCAGGGACACAAGGCTTCTGCGAAGGACAGAGTTTAAGAAGCATCTCTGAATATCCTTGACTGTCTGGATGATGTTTCTGTCCAGTTACATATGCAGTACCAATGTTCAAAGTCGATTAGATGAAAGAAGAAAACACCTTTAACTGAACAGAGAAGGGACTCGCTGATCTCAGCATTCAAAAATGATGAGTCACAGACCATCTAAAACATCACCAAATTAGAAGAAAACAGAGATGCTTCTCTTATGACCTTTAAATGCCTGGGGCATGGATGCTTCTTGCAGAATTCCCCTGACATGGCAATGAGCAAACATCATTTATAACTGGGAATCTCAACACCCTTCCTGAAACCCAGCACTTAGGAACCTTGGGAAAGAAACTCCTGGGATGCCACAAAAAAACCATCATGCCACTGGGCTGGGTGACTCTGCTGCAATAGGGGTTTGATCCTCTTCAGCAGAGCAAGGGCTGAATCACCAGGATGGAGACACCACTGTGGTCCACCACAAAAGAACAAAAATAAATACTTCAGAGGTCGCCAAGCCAGAGTCACAGAATCACAGAATCACAGAATAACAAGGTTGGAAAAGACCTTTGAGATCATCAGGTCCAACCATTCACATCCTAAACTAAACCATATCCCTAAGTACCTCATCTACCCTTTTTTTGAACACATCCAGGGAAGGTGACTCAGCCCCTCCCTGGGCAGCCTGTTCCAGCCCTGACAACTCTTGCAATAAAAAATTTTTTCCTAACATCCAATCTAAACCTGCCCTGGCACAGCTTCATGCCATTCCCCCTTGTCCTATCACCTGTCACCTGGCTGAAGAGACCATCACCTACCTCTCTATAACCTCCCTTCAGGTAGTTATAGGTGGTGATAAGGTCTCCCCTCAGCCTCCTCTTCTCCAAGCTAAACACCCCAGCTCCCTCAGCTGCTCCTCAGAGGATTTGCCCTCCAGCCCCTTCCCCAGCCTGGTTGCCCTTCTCTGGACTTGCTCCAGGACCTCCATGTCCTTCTTGTGGTGAGGAGCCCAGAACTGGACCCAGCACTCGAGGTGTGGCCTCACCAATGCCCAGTCCAGGGGCACAATCCCCTCCTCAGACCTACTAGCCACACTGTTTTTGATACAAGCCAGGATGCCATTGGCCTTCTTGGCCACCTGAGCACACTGCTGACTCATATTCAGTCTGCAGTCACCCAACACCCCCAGGTCCTTCTCTGCCTGACAGCTCTCCAGCCAGTCTTCCCCAGCCTGTAGCGCTGCATGGGGTTATTATGTCCCATGTGCAGCACTCTGCACTTGGCCTTGTTAAACTTCATCCCATTGGACTCAGCCCATGGGTCCAGTCTGTTCAGATCCCTCTGAAGAGCCTCCCTACCCTCAGGCAGATCAACACTTCCTCCTAGTTTAGTGTCATCTGCAAACTTAGTGAGGGAGCATTCAATCCCTTCGTCGAGATCATTGATAAAGATGTTGAACAAGACTGGACCCAGGACTGAGCCCTGGGGGAGTCACCTCACTTCATCTTAGACCACTGAGAGTCTGACATTCAAGCCTCAGCAAGAGGTCTCTTACAGTCACTGGAGATAATGGGCACTTTAGAAGATGATTTAACTCATGGTTATCTTTTTTCTTAGGACACTCCTGAAGAGCCCCTCTGGCTCTTCTGCCTTCAGAGAGGTTCTCCATCACAGCATGAGGGGAGGTGTCCCCCCCCACCAGTGAAATTACTCTATTTCCAGATGTCCCCACTTTTATCTACATTAATGTTTTCCTACCATCCTTTGTTTCCCTGCTCAGTGTTGGCCACATTGGACGAAGTTAGTCTTCTCAGAGCATTTAATTCACAGGATGGTTCCTGAGACAGTGTTCAGTGGGGTCCTTTTACTGGCCACATCACTGGCATGTCTGTGAGCATCGTGTGACCACATGTTAGGCAGGAATCAGGGCACCATCAGCCACACACAGGGAAGGGTTTTGCTCACGGTATTTTGGTGGTGGTGGTTTGGATTATTTTTTGGGTGGGGTTTGGGTGGTTTTGGGGTTTTTTTTTAAGTAAAATTGGCTATAAACTTGGGAGGCTCTCAGCATTTTTCTGCATCTGCAGCACTACAGCTCTGAAGCTGCAGAGCGGGCGTACTTCCAGTTCTTCCCAGCTCTATCCCCAGTATCAATGGCTTGCAGGCAGTTGCACTCATAATCATCATGCCACAGACCATAGAATCACAGAATCACAGACTGGTCTGGGTTGGAAGGGACCCCAAGGATCACAGAGTTCCAACCCCCCTGCCACAGGCAGGGCCACCAACCTCAGGCCTGGAGCTACACAAGGTTGCCCAGGGCCCCAGCCAACCTGGCCTTGAACACCCCCAGGGACGGGGCACCCACCCCCTCTCTGGGCAGCCTGTTCCAGCCCCTCACCATTCTCTCTGTAAAAAACATCCCCCTAAGACCTCATCTAACCCTTCCCTCCTCCAGCTTCACTCCATCCCCCTTGTCCTGCCAGTCTCTGCCCTTTGAACAAGCTGATTCCCCTCCTGTTTCTCTGCTCCCTTCAGGGACTGGAAGGCTGCAGTGAGGTCCCCCTACACCACACCTGTGAGAAAGAGAAATAATGCCCGCTTCAGGAAAGCCAGTGGGCAGAGCTGGCTGGGAACAGCCTCCCTCCCACGTGTAGAGTTGTGGAGGCTTTTGGTTTAAAGCCACATTTTGGAGGGTGGGAGAATCTTAAGAGAGCCTGCTCTGAGTTATTTGGAGTTTCTGAATTCACAGGCAACTTTGTCGTCGTCGTTGTTCTTTTGTTTCCCTGAATTTGCCTCTCCAGGAAATAAAAAATACATTTCCTCTCTCCTTCCCACCTCTCACATGCTCCTGGTGTCAATAGCTGACAGTGACAAAAGAGCCTTTCACATTTCAGTTTATTAGAAAGAGATGAAAATACTTGTAGTCCTCCTGTTTAGGGATGTGCAGCCACAGCACTGGCCTCATTATGAAGCATCTCAGCCAGGTAGATTTTCAAATCAATTTAAGCCATGGGATGAAGTACACTGGCAGAGGGGAAGCAAGAGCACAGACAGAAGCCAGAGGAGAGAACAGAACTGGAAAAATCTGTATACTGATGTGCTACAGAAAGAGATAAGCTGTTTCAATTGTGGGTTTTTCTTGACTTTTTTTGGGGAGGGAGGAAGGATTTCCTGAAAGGTGGGATGTGGCATCAAATCTCTTTTGTCCCCCAGAGCTGGTTCCCATTACAGCTACTGTAATCCTTCATCAAGCCATGGATGTGAATGCCTGGGCAAGTCCTGAGCACAGGGTGAAACTTGACTATAGGAAGTTCCACCTAACCCTGAGGAGGAGCTTCTTTGCTGGGAGGGTGGCAGAGCCCTGGGCCAGGCTGCCCAGAGAGGTTGTGGAGTCTCCATCTCTGGAGACATTCAAACCCCGTGATCCCGGGTGCTGTCCTGCGCAGCCTGCTCGAGGGGACCCTGCTCTGGTGGGGGGTTGGACTGGATGGTCTCCAGAGGTCCCTGCCAACCCTGACCATTCTGTGATTCTGTGCTATGAAACTCCCTCTCTGTCCTACATCCATTTGGTGGATAGAGTTCGGAGGCCACTTGCAAAGTGACAAGGGTAACCCCAACAAATGAGCTACCTGCAGCTCCCAGCAAGAAGAGCCACGGACACCCCTCATTTCTTCACCCATGAGGGTTTGATGGTTTGAGGGAGGGACAACTCAGCCTTCAGCTCTATCCCCAAATCCTTTTCATCCTGTCATGGCAGCTCAAGCAGATGAAATTTCCAAGAAAGAGTTGTGCCAGAAATGGATATGTTATTATGGATATAAACACAGATGAGACATTATCAGTGAAGAAGGGACAGTGTTTACTGTTTCCAAGCAGTAGAATGGATAAATTATTCTCAAGTGCATTCAGCTGTATACTGCTACAGCCACACTGGTCCTCCATAAAACCTTTACAGACCAAACATCTAAGGCTTCTCTCATCCCATGCTGCTTGTGCACCTTGGATTCCACTGGAACAGCTCTTTGACAGGACAAAAATAGTTGTTTGAGGCCTCTAATAACAAGTCCATCTTTTTTTTTTGATGAAGTGTTTCTGTGATACCGGTGCTTTCCTCAGCCAGAACTGAGGGGGAGCCACGCTGCATCTTCATCCCCTCCACAGCCCTGCGAGTGTTTCTGCTCACTGCAGACATCACTTGGTACCAGCTGTGTGCAGACAGGGCATTCAGCTCTCTCATTTTGGAGATATCCTTAAACAAAACCATTTATTGCAGGATAACACGTGGCAGATTGTCAACCTCAGGCTCTCTCAGGTAATTGCCTTGCATCTAGAAGGGGAAGAAAGCTCCACCAACCATAAATCAGCCATCTGCAGAATGTAAGCTGGCATAACGTGGCTCTATCAGCACTTACAGCAAGGAGTGCCTCACAGAGGTTTACACAAGTTATTTCCATCTTTCCTAAAAGACACCTTGTGCTGTGGGTTAATAAACTTTCCAGGGGACATGATGAAAACCCACCCATCAGTACTGACCTCCGGGGTTCAGTCACTGAGCTCATAAAAAGGAGAAGTTCTCCTCACTAATGGAAGGAACT
Organism: Porphyrio hochstetteri; assembly: GCA_020800305.1. Lineage (NCBI taxonomy): Eukaryota > Metazoa > Chordata > Aves > Gruiformes > Rallidae > Porphyrio > Porphyrio hochstetteri. The sequence continues at coordinate 90,114,138 of CM036938.1, forward strand.
AAGTTTATCTCTGAATGCTTTAGGGAAGAAGGTCACTTACGGCTCATCGTGATGTCATTGCAAGTGAGGTGTTTTAGGAAGAATTTGACAGATCACGGCTGGGGTGGTGGGAGGGGAGAGGTGAGTCATCAAACCAAAAACAGTGGTGAAACTTCTACTGACCCCGGCGGGGCAGGGACAGGCTCCACGTGTAAGGCTTCATGGACCACCTGCTAATCCAGCTCCGCAGCACTGACTGCAGGAGCAGAAGCTCTTCTCCAAGTCCAGTGGTCCTTTTTGAGTATGTTTTCCTGTGATCATGTTTCCTCTTAAATCCTGGGGGCAGGTAACCCTGCCAACCCTAAACCAACCCTGGAGCCAAGAGCGCCCCATGACGTTGTCCTCTCCACTCCTTCAGAATCTGTACAGATGGCCTGCTGAGAGCAACACCCCCTCCCTGATGCCCTCAGGATGCAAGATAACCCCTAATTCTTGGAAATCTGAGCAGCCTGACACACGGGTGAGAGCAAATATCCATCATATTTTGCACAGTTACATCAATACTACAGAAAACACGTGATCAGGGCTTTGGGAACAGCAGCCAGAGATGCGGCCTAGTGCGTGCTCCCTTTCCTAATTTCACACACAGCCCCGGGGAAAGCACCACCACTCCGTATGACTCGCCAGCACTTAGCAATTTCTTAATACTTGGTGTGTTTGTGAAGCTGCTTTGCTTCCTGTTATGTCTACTCCAGTTCTCAGGGCTTTATGCAGCATTATAAATCAGCAATTACCTCCAAACAGGGAGCTGGGAGTATCAATAATGAAAGTAGACGTGCGGATGGATTTTACTTGACTTTGTGACACGATGAGCCTCATGCTGGTTTTCTTTGCCTCTCCTTTGCCATACAGAGCTGCTCTCTCTTTAGTGCAAAGCAGAACCCCACCAGCCATGCCCAGGTACCTGCAGGGTAGCTCCAAACCTGCCAAAGTTGGCCCAGAGACTTGACACCACTTCTAAAATTCATCCTTGCCAAGCAGTTCAAAGAGCCAAATAATGAAAACAGGCATCCACAAGTGGTTCCAGCCATTGTAAGTTAATCTGTTAAAGAAAAAAAAATTAACCCCAAACAAAACCCAAAAACATACTGAGCTTCACTTTCAGAGAATCACAGAATCACAAGGTTGGAAAAGACCTTTAAAGGTCATCAAGTCCAACCATTCTCATCCTAAACTAAACCATATCTCATATCTCTCTATGGTGCCATTTCCATGACACCATCTCATTTCTGGCTGCTTTCTGTTTCTCACCATGCCCCAAGACATCACTCTTCTCAAAGCATCACTGTATCAGTACCCAGTTAGCAATTTTGCTCACAGGAAATAACTCTTGTTTTACTGTCATTGGCAACCCTACTCTGAAGCCAAACCTCCCTCCATGCAGGAGAGGAGGAACTTCTCAGGGACCTTAATCCCAAGGGAGTTTGGGTTAATCACACAAGGAGGAGGCCTGGGAGCTCTGAAGTCTCCCTGGTGCCCCTAAGAAGTCAATGCCCATCCACCAGCAAAGAAACTGCATTGCTCCCATGCCCTGCTCCCAACCCACCCATCATACTCTATCTCCATCCTTCCTTCCTCCTCTTGATCTACCAGCCACATGCTCATAAAGGGAGATGGTAAGGAAAAACATTCTTGTGCAAGAAAGCTTGATTTCACATTGTGGATTTAAAACCAATAAGCGAGCTATCTAAGCAAGCTATCTACTCCCCCCTCACTCCCCATCCCAGCCCAGGAAGTCCCTAAGTGGAGGCTTTCTGAATGCTAGAAGGAGCCAGAAGTAGTGAACTCCTGCTTATGTCAAAAGAGGTAGGTAGGACCTGAGTCAGGACACCCCCAATGTAGAAAGTCACAGGGGTTTGGGGCTGTCCTTCTTCCTTTCCCCCATCTTATTCATATCACAGGTCCCACAACCCTCTCCTTGCCCCGCGAATGTGTCACCAGACCCATGTCCAGCTCCCTGGCCAGCAACCCCTTACCCAAACAGCACTGCCCAGTCCCAGCTCACGCTTGTGTGTAAAAGGCACTACTAGGTTAAAATACAATACCAAGAAAGCACTAGCCCAAGTGCCAAGGGGGCAGGATGAAGAGACGATCCTTTGACAGCCCCTCCTGGGTTTCTGATGGCTTCTCCATTTCATTACTGTATCCCCTCATCACCACCCCCACGAAAACACAGGACACAGGAGTTGCTCCAGACATCGCCATAGGAACCATCTCATCGACAGCCAGCAGAAGCAGAGGAGCATTTCCAGAAGATGGATCATCCCAACATAAAAAGCACTGTGTGAGGGCACACACAGGCAAATGACTTTGAGAGGAAGGTTGGTCCCAGGTTAAACAAAACAAATTTAAAAAAACCCCCAATATTACACTGGGGCCAATTGCTTCCTGTCTCTTTCCAGCAGCTATGGAGACAGGTGGGATGACTTTCCTCCTTCAGCAGCCAAGTGGGACACAGCTCACCTTCACAACAGGGGAGACATCAAAGATTACTTTATTGTAAATAGAATTTGTATCTCGTATCACAACACTGTGAAACAGGAAAAACAGGCAAAGGATTTTGGGCAAGGGTGTGTGCCTTAATTCCCCAAATACCCAGGGATGGATTATTTGTACGCAGAGTGTTGCACGCCAGGAGTTTAGTGAAGTGCAGTGCTTCTGAGGCCCTGAATGAGGAAATTACCTCATCCTTTTATTTTTCAGAAATCCCAGTTCTTCAAACTCTGTAACAAACTTCTGCAATTCACTTTCTTCATTCCCTACAGTAGTGAGAATTCTGCTTTTGTAAATGTGTTCTGGTGGAGAACTCCATCACGTTATAGTTCTAGTAAAACAGCTTCAAATCACAGAATCACCTGGGTTGGAAGAGACCCTTTAGATCATTGAGTCCACGACTTCAAGAACTGATTCCAAAATCAAAGATTTATATTTTGATTTTATATATTCATTATATATTCTGAGTATATTTAAACCAACCATAAATATGATTTTAAATGATAAAGGGTAACCTGGACAAATTAACCATATGCTTGAAGAAGTGTTCGTACTGTATTAATGACAATTATTTTTTCCTCCAAATTTATTTGAAATTAAGAGTCCTCTATATTTCCAAGCAGTTCTTCCATGTAAGAAAAGTAACCACACCACATTCTCCAAGAATAACAACATGTAGACACATAAAATAAAAATGCTATTCTAATAGAATAGGTAAACAGTCAAAATAAGGAAGGCAGGATATGAATAATTCATGATAACTTGTTTTCCAAACATTATACTTTCCAGCCCCATTACCCTTCCAAGAGTTATATCAGACCTTCAGCCAGGAAACATTATTCAGACAAGTCTAGTAAGAGACTAGAATAATGTCTTAAGAAGGAAAATCCCCTAGTTAATTTGTCAACATAAACCACTCAAAAGCCCCTAAAAAGTGAAAAAAAAAAAGAGGCAGCAGTATCTTTGTTCTCTGGTTTGCAGCCACAGCTTGTCAGAAGATGAAATGCAAGAGGCCCTAATTACCAGGGCTAGAGATACCGTAACCTTAGCTACATAAAGCTAATATTCAACAGCACACTTGTACAAGGATGAGGAGAGTATCCCACAGCCAAGTGAGGATGGCTGCATGCAGATCTGTCCTCCTCATGCCTCCAAAATAATGACCCCCATCGACCACAGCAAGCGCTGGAGAAGAAAGTCAGAGGAAATAAAACACTTATCTCTCTTTAAATTGAATCTCTTAGCTGGAAATAAAGCCTATAAACCATCCTCTAAGCCACTGCGTGGTGTGAAGGCATCTTTACCCCCACCACCCATCCTTCTCCTGCCATCCCGTGATGCTCCAGCCTCACTGCCCAGCTCCTCACAAGGCCCATAGAGGGAGGCCAACCTAACTCACTACCCCTCCCAGCTGATGGAATAATTAGCAGCAGGGGTGATTGTGCTCTAGACCACATGTCTTTGTGACCAAGCTCTCCTGAGAAACCAGGGAAACCCATGCAAAGTCATTGAATTTGGGCAGTGTTTTACTACAGGTTTATCTTCTTCTGCAGAAGAACTTCTTCCCAGTGAGGGTGAGGGAGCCCTGGGACAGGCTGCCCAGGGGGTGTGGAGTCTCCTTCTCTGGAGACATTCCAGCCCTGTCTGGACGCCGACCTGTGTGACCAGTCCTAGGGAGCTGCTTTGGCAGGGGGTTGGGCCCAATGAGCTCTGGACCCCCCTTCCAACTCCTACAGCTCTGTGATTCTGTGATTCATCTCCCAGTTTGCACCCGTGTACCTGAACTCAGCCTGGGCACCTTGCTCGGAGTTTGGTGAGCTCAGCAGCATTCCTCTGTTCAGGAGTGGACTTACCACATCTCCAGTGAGAGGTTTTTTCCTGAGCTTTTTGATCATATTTGGATTTCTGAAACAAACCTACACGTCCTTGTCTGACAGAGACACTCCTTGCTTGGCATGAATTGCTTCTGGTAATTAATTACAGATCTACTCAGAAACGATCTACCAGAACTTGTCCTTACAGGTGAGTTAAAACTTCCAGTGCTATTTCTGAGGCTCTTCCAGGTGACAACACCATCAGATGGGCTGCACCGAAGGGTACAGTTTGCAGATGACACTAAACTAGGAGGAAGTGTTGATCTGCCTGAGAGTAGGGAGGCTCTTCAGAGGGATCTGAACAGACTGGACCCATGGGCTGAGACCAATGGGATGAAGTTTAACAAGGCCAAGTGTAGAGTGCTGCACATGGGACATAATAACCCCATGCAGCGCTACAGGCTTGGGGGGGACTGGCTGGAGAGCTGTCAGGCAGAGAAGGACCTGGGGGTGTTGGGTGACTGTAGACTGAATATGAGCCAGCAGTGTGCTCAGGCGGCCAAGAAGGCCAGTGGCATCCTGGCTTGTGTCAGAAATAGTGTGGCCAGTAGGTCTGGAGAGGTGATTGTGCCCCTGGACTGGGCATTGGTGAGGCCACACCTCGAGTGCTGTGTCCAGTTCTGGGCTCCTGACCACAAGAAGGACATGGAGGTCCTGGAGCGAGTCCAGAGAAGGGCAACCAGGCTGGGGAAGGGGCTGGAGGGCAAATCCTCTGAGGAGCAGCTGAGGGAGCTGGGGGTGTTGAGCCTGGAGAAGAGGAGGCTGAGGGGAGACCTTCTCCCCACCTACAACTACCTGAAGGGAGGTTATAGAGAGGTAGGTGATGGTCTCTTCAGTCAGGTGACAGGTGACAGGACAAGGGGGAATGGCATGAAGCTGTGCCAGGGCAGGTTTAGATTGGATGTTAGGAAAAAATTTTTTACTGCAAGAGTTGTCAGGGCTGGAACAGGCTGCCCAGGGAGGAGGTCGATTCACCTTCCCTGGATGTGTTTTAAAAAAGGGTAGATGAGGTACTTAGGGATATGGTTTAGTTTAGTATGTGAATGGTTGGACTTGATCTTAAAGGTCTTTTCCAACCTTATTATTCTGTGATTCTGTGAGAGGGGACCAACTTCACACCAAGAGAGGACTGAATTTGATGGCCTTGTAGCTCTCAACCCTCAGCATTTTATGGGCTTCAGAGACTGTCCAGGTTTACGTGACACAGAGTTCAAGCAGCTGCTGTTAGAGCAAGTAGTTACCTGTGTGTTTCCTTGTATGGCCAAGTTCTCACAGGCACCTGCAGCAGCTGCGTCATTGTGTGAACTGGGTGGTGAGGAAATCTAGCTCCTAGGTGAAAGAGAAAACTCTGAGTAAGTCCTCTGAGCATCGTGGGTTAACCCCAGCCAGCAGCTCCCCCCCACAGCAGGATGGGGAAAGAATCGTAAGAGTGAAAGTGAGAAAACTCGTGGGTTGAGATAAGAGGGTTTAACAGGTAAAGCAAGCACCCTGCATGCAAGGAAGAAAGCCCAAAGAATTCATTCCTCACTTCCCACAGCAGCCAGGAAAGCATCCCACCTACAGCAAAGGACTTTGGCAGACAAGCACCATCGCTTTGAATGTCACCCTCTTCCCTCTCCTTCCCCCAGCTTTATGTGCTGAGATGACATCACATGGCATGGGAACATCCCTTTCTGTCCTGGACATGTCTCCTCCCAACTCCTTGTGCACCCCCAACTTGCTTGTTGGTGGGGTGAGTAGCTAAACAGCCCTTGTCTCTGTGTCAGCACTGCTCAGCAGTGACAAAAACACTCCTGCTTTACCAACACTGTTTCCAGTACAGATCCAAAGCACAGCCCTGTACATCTACCATGAAGAAAATAGCCCTAGCCAAAACCAGCACACCAGTTAATTGAAAATTGATAATTAACAGATGAATTCCCGTGCTTATTAAGTGATTTTCACTTTTTAAAAAAAAGAATATCCATAAAAAGAATTAAAAGTAGGGTAGGATGGATTTTTGGATCCATCCCTCTGGCCAAAAAGAGAACAGGTAGTGCACAAAGCCTGCCCCAGATAAAGTCTCATGATGATGGGAATGAGTAAGAAGGTTACCTCATGTCCTGTGTGTTTCACCTGTCCCCCTGCACGACATGGCATGATATCCACTGCTTCTGCAGCCAAAAATTCAAGAGCCTTTTGATCTCCAGTGCATCTCTGAAACACACTGTGAGGTCTTGAACATTTCCTAATATCAAAGTCTGTGCTTCTGTCCTCCCCTGTGAAGAGAGGCTGGGGGAGCTGGGCTGGGTCAGCCTGGAGAAGAGAAGGTTGTGGGGGGACCTCACTGCAGCCTTCCAGTCCCTGAAGGGAGCAGAGGAACAGGAGGGGAATCAGCTTGTTAAAGGGCAGAGACTGGCAGGACAAGGGGGATGGAGTGAAGCTGGAGGAGGGAAGGGTTAGAGGAGATCTTAGGGGGAAGTTCTTTCCAGAGAGAGTGGTGAGGGGCTGGAACAGGCTGCCCAGAGAGGGGGTGGGTGCCCCGTCCCTGGGGGTGTTCAAGGCCAGGTTGGCTGGGGCCCTGGGCAACCTTGTGTAGCTCCAGGCCTGAGGTTGGTGGCCCTGCCTGTGGCAGGGGGGTTGGAACTCTGTGATCCTTGGGGTCCCTTCCAACCCAGACCAGTCTGGGATTCTATGATTCTTTCAGCCTGATTTTTGAACACAAATCTGTCTGATACACACCGACTCTCAGTTAATCCAAATATGAAAATTTCTGTTCTGGAGAATCACAAAGTTTTGATCTCTTTGCTTGCACGAATTGACCAGGAAGAAGGTGAAAGAGGGTGACACCAGTTTTAGAGGCACGTTGCAGTTTTGCAAAGTCAGCCCATCATTCATGTTTGACAGTAATGAAGGAAAAACCTCTTTGTTTCAGACTTTAAAATGCTGGAACAAGTGGAGTTGGTGGCAATCCCAAGGGAATAAAATATGACTCCATTTCCAAATTCTTTGCATTTAAAGATATAAATCATTCATCCAGCACGGGCCTGAGAGGGGTGAGCTAACACACAGCCCTTTAATCTGACAACATATTTCCCCTGTCCTTATTAATTTACATCAAAAGATTGCTGGAACAGTCTGCCCAGAGAGGTGGTCGATGCCTCATCCCTAGGGGTGTTCAGGGCCAGGCTGGATGGGGCTCTGGGCAACCTTGTGTAGATCCAGGCCTGGAGGTTGGTGGCCCTGCCTGTGTCAGGGGGGTTGGAGCTCTGTGATCCTTGGGGTCCCTTCCAACCCAGACCAGCCTGTGATTCTGTGATTCTATGACTATGTCAGAACGAGCACAAGTTCTCCAAAACCTCCAGTATTTTGAGATATACCACACTACAACCATATCCTGACCTGATAGGAAAATTCATCAGGACAGACACTGTATTAACATGGTGCAGCTTTGGTGAGCAGCCCTCACAACTGCTCCAGGGTTGAGCAGATCCACTGTCCCACGTGTTTTCAGTGAATAACAGTCAGCACAACAACAGGTGTGAGTGTGAGGAGCAACAAGATTCAGACCAAGATGAGAGACAACTGAACTGAGGTGTCTGTGTGTGTAATGCACATCTGAGCTCCCACCACAGTCATGTGAGATCTGACCCTTGTGAGTGATGAAGACTGGAGAGCACTTTGCTCACACTAAAGCAGCCATGGGTCATCCATCCATCCATCCATCCATCCATCCATCCATCCATCCATTCTCTGGCCACCTGACCACACAGAATGGATCTCTGCCAGCTGATGGGAACTCAGACACCGACCACACATGGGGACACCGGTGCTCATCTACATTTGGATACTGATAATCTGGATTTGAATCATACCCACTCTGCCCTTCTTAGGAACTTCCCAGGATGGAAAGTTACTGGTGAGGCCTCACTGGGAATAGTGTGTGTGGTGCTGGGTTCCCAGGTCAGGAAGGACAGGGAGCTGCTGGAGAGGGGACAGAAAAGGGCTATGGAGATGCTGAGGGGACTGGAACATCTCTCTGACAAAGAGAGACTGACTTGGGGATGTTTGGCCTGAGAAGAGAAGACTGAGGGGGGATCTTATCAATGCTGATAAATCCTTGAGGGCTGGGGTCAGGAGGACAGGTCAGTCTGTGTTCAGTGGTGCCCAGGGACAGGACAAAGAGTGATGAGCACAAACTGGACCAGAGGATGTCCCACCTAACCCTGAGGAGGAACTTCTTTGCTGGGAGGGTGGCAGAGCCCTGGGCCAGGCTGCCCAGAGAGGTTGTGGAGTCTCCATCTCTGGAGACATTCAAACCCCGTGATCCCGGGTGCAGTCCTGTGCAGCCTGCTCGAGGGGACCCTGCTCTGGTGGGGGGTTCGACTGGATGGTCTCCAGAGGCCCCTGAAAACCCCCATCATTCTGTGATGTGAAATCCTCACCAGGGTGCTGGATCAGGCCCACTACAGGAAATCCTGCCTTCTCAGCCTCCCCTAGACTTCCTTAACCTTATCCTCAGGTATTTTCTGCTTTCTGTTGTTACCCTCTCCTCCTTCAGTTCCATGCACTGGAAGGTGAGGAGCAGGTTGTATGTAGGAACCTGTGAAAGACCCTATTATTCTCTCCCCTACAATCCAACAGGGAATATACATGGTCTGTCAGTCTCAACACCAACAGCCTGGGAGGTCTAGACCAAAAGACATCCATTGTGAGAAGAGCTGCAATGGCAGAAAGGAGACATTCTCCAAGGTGCCATTCAAGCCTTCCAGCCCAGGGATACTTAATGCACATCAGCACTTGCCCATTCCTAGGATATTTCTTAGCACTGCAAAAAAAACCTCACTCAGACATCATCCTCCACTTCAAGCACATGGAGTATTGTTCTCCAAAGTGTGTTCATATCTTGGCAAGTCTTCACTCCCCCAAAGGACAGCTCAGATTCATCTGCTTTCTCTCCCAGTGCCAGGAACAGAGGTGAGAGGTAGTGGATATATCATCACACACATTTGGGGCACATTAGCTAGGGTCACCCGTGATGCACAGTGCAATTTCAGCCCATTTTTCTTCTCTCCTGTCTGTGCACAAATCCAGGTTAATCCTCACATGGATTATGGCCTGTAACTGTGATGGCCAAATTTCAGACAAGAGGAGTGTCCACACTGCATACTTTTCCTGTCTGAGGTTGGAAGTTTGAGTTTAATTGAGGAGATAAACCACCACAGTCCCCATTTTGAAGATCTGGTGCCTGCTCTGTGGTTCTTATTTCTACAGCGGTGAGAAATGAGAGACGTTGAAACAGAGGTGGGTCACCATATCCTAGCACTGCCTATGACACACAGCCCTGCCTGCCCTCCACATCGTGAAGATTTATGAGTTCCTCCTTCATCTCATAATCCTTCATTTTCGCCTGGGAACCTCCCCTGAACCCGCTGTGAGTCAGCAGGACTTGTCTGTTAAGGCAAGATTGATGCATGGCTTTGGAGGAGATAAAGCGTGCTCCTGGGTCAGCCAGAAGGCATTTTGGCAATATTAGCTATCTCTTCTCTTATCCCTGTGCTCAAGAAGAGGGATGGAGTAAGTTCAGGACCTGCATGAAGATGGTCAGGATGTCAGTGCCTCCTTGACCCTTCCCTAGATGGGCTGGGATCGTGATGCTGCACAAAACCAAAGGCATCTCCCACCCCCTTTGTACAAACCCTGTGTCCCACAACTGTGTTTTCAGCTACCAACAAAGGGAGGGTTTTTTTAGCAAATGAGGGAAAACCACAAACTTTGTCAATTGGAGTGTATTAGGGATCACATGGCTGGCAAAAATATTTACCTTGGGGGTCCTGGCCAAACCCTTCCCACATGGTCATGTCCTGCCTCCCCCAAAAGCTCTCCTAGGGAAAGAAAAACCAAACCCTAACGTCAGTGGTGTAGTTTGCTTTAGAGGTGGATACATGCTTAGGAGTGAGAGCTGGCTGAGAGTGAGCACTCCCGTTTGCTGGGGGAAAAAAGAGCCCCAGAGCTTGGTATGGGAAGTCAAATCTGCCAGCTTAAATTTACTCCTTAAAAGTTGACGTTTCTGGCAAAAGTATCACAGCCTTCATCTAAAAGCCATGTTGCTCATGGATGCCAGTGCCTCAGATGTGGACCGTGGCTTCTTTCATCCCCAGCAGAGGAGGGCTGTGGGCTGCAGGCTGAGGTCTGAAAAGATACTTTTCTTTGGGGATGCCAACAGTTTCCTCAGCAGATTTCTCCCCCTCACCCCCTCCCACCCCAACCTACTTTCACAAAAGAAAAAAAACAAACCATAAATGGATCCTGTAGTGTCTGCAATGTAAAGAATTAGCTGAATGGGAAGAAATGAACCATGGTCTTTATGTCCTAGTTACAGTCAGTGCAAACATTGCTGCTAATCCCTGTTGTTGGAGGGGACTGGGGAAGAGACGTGGATAGATCCCACTGGGAACATTTTGTCTCTCTCAATCTGCACTCGAGATCACATTTTTTTTGTGTAATAAGATTGAGTTGTATTAAGAGGCCTGTGGATAACATAAAACTGGGGGGGAGATATTGTTTGCTGTCTCTTCCACTGAGCGCAGCACCTACAGTCTTCATATGCAGGGAGGTCTTAGCAACCCATTCATTTCAGGGGAGAAAAAGAAAGCTATTCATTCCCAGCAAATCCCATTTTGCCATGGCAACCCCTCCTTCCCGCCCCTCCAGCACAACAGTTGTTCACAGGGGCTGTTTAAAACAAGACAACAAAACCAAACCATCACCCATCCAGCCCTGGCATTTTCAGCTTTGAATTTTCCATCGGCATCCAGCCCCCCACACTGGGGCAGGGATAACCCAAGGGAAGGGATAAACACCCTGCACCATGGCCTTGCTTTGTCCCCAGCCATCCCTGGTGGCATCACACCCTGTGTCCTGGGACCAGACCTGTCTCAGAGATGGGGTGTCCTCTACCCCTGGAGCTTCTCAGTGGGACAGCGAGAGTGGCCGTGCCATGGGAGTAAGGGGCAACGTGGGGCACTTCTTTTCTAGTGCTGTGCCCACTACTTCTTATGCCAGGGGCTGGGAAAGGGAAAAGCATGTGCTGTCCCATCTCTGCCCCAGCCTGGCAGGACCAGCCCTGTTTCCTGCTCTCCTTTCCATGGGGCCATCCCATCATGGTGTCCATGATCTCATCCCAACACCTGCTGGGAACCAGCCCATTTCCCATCAGTTTGGGGTCCTCCAACTATCCTGGTGTCCTCTGGACAACCTTGGGCACAAGTCCCACAGCCCCAAACAGAAAACTCCAGCTGGTGGGGCTGGTGGAGCATCTGGGGGCTCTTAAAGCTGAGTTCAAGCTGCTGGGGTACACAGGGCCTCCCCACACCTCAAGGGCTCCCCTCTGCCTCTCCACCTCTCTCCCTTCCCGATGTCATAGAATCCCAGACCGGTCTGGGTTGGAAGGGACCACAAGGATCACAGAGCTCCAACCCCCCTGCCACAGGCAGGGACACCAACCTCCAGGCCTGGAGCTGCACAAGGTTGCCCAGGGCCCCAGCCAACCTGGCCTTGAACACCCTCAGGGATGGGGCATCCACTACCTCTCTGGGCAGCCTGTTCCAGCCCCTCACCACTCTCTCTGTAAAAAAATTCCCCCTAATATCTAATTTAATGTCCCATCCCTGTGGAGCCATTAGAGATGTAGGGAGGGATGGGGTACAGGAGGGGTACCCTGCATGACCAAGGTTTTTGGGGACACTACGACCCAATCTATTTTGACCTTACTCCCAAGCCTCATCCAAAGTTACAATTTCAACCAGAGCAACCAAGAACAAGAGAGAAATCAGATGTCTACTGTCTCCTTGCAGAACACTTCCAGCCAGTTGTAATTCCTTGATGTAGTTATTGTCTGAACAGAGACAGATGTTACACGATACTCATCTGGGAAGCAATGAGGCAGGGAAACACTGGCCAAAATACAGCTGAGCAGCGTTGGGAAGACACAACCTCCTCAGGGTGTGCTATGAAGACTTTAACTCTGCAGCATCACCTCTGCTGGCAGCACTTCTTCCCACAGCTAATAGTCCTTAAAATCCCCACCCCAACAGAAACTTTCTACAATTATTACACTACCCAGCTATGTTCTACCACAGCTAGAAATCACACCACTTTTTGGTTAACCAGAATTCACATTTAAGGCAAGCAAGGGATTCCTGGCATAAATGCAATTTCAGTTTAAAAAAAAAAAAAAAGTGGTTAAAAACTGGTTTTGGTTAAGAATTAATGTGTTGCTTTATTTTTATAAATGCAGAGAGAACGCGAAACATCAGGAAATAAAATTAAGTGTTTGCACCAAGTGAATAAATCCCAGCAGTACCACAGATTTTATCCTGCACTTTACTGTTGACTGAGGTAAACGAAGCCCTTCTGGTGACCCAGGCTTTTCCCTGCTATGCCCTGGGTGTAAAACCCTCCCTCTCCACAGGCAAACAGGGTTAGTCAGTTGGTCACACCGCAGCCTATTAATATGCAGATATTTTAATCACCCTCCAGACCCTTTGGCAAACTGCTCTGTGCGGGTTTTTTTTCAAAGTACACAGTTAATTTCCTGATTTTTAGTAGCACTTCTCATTTAAAAGCTCCCAGTCTCTCCAGTACACCTTCCCTTTCCTAGAAGATCCAGCACGTACTGGGGTGTAGCCACAGTTCTGCAGCCAAAAAAAAAAGGGGCTCTTGTCTTCAGAAAGCAAATCGTCTTTCCCTAAAACCAACAGCTAATTCAGCTGAACTGGCCATTTCTGGAAGCAGCTCCTCTCCATTCACGTTTGACTTGCTCAGACACTGAAAGTAAGTTGCAACGAATCTCATCAAAAAGTCTCCCAAGAAATAAATCCCTTAATGACGGAGTTCGGCTCACACTAGGCTCACTGCAGCCATGGGGTAAGGGGTGAGAAAAGGGAGGAAAATAAATCCAAGGGCTTCTCCATTCTCAAATTTTCACTCAAAAGGCTCTGACATGAGCAAAAGCAGATTAAAACTAAGCGGCCGGAGAAATTACTGCTCCCAGCTGTCTGTCCTGCCTCTTTCCCTTCCAGTGTCCCTGTATACGTGACACAGACAGCCTGGCTCATGCAACAGCTGTTAAACCACTGGAAATTTCACACAGATTTGGGGGTTCTTTCATATGTGAAGTGTAACCTGCAGCTGTTGAGCAGCTGCTTCACAGGAGCTTAGCCACCCGTGCAGCAGAGATGAGGATCCCGGGCGAGGGGGAGATGAGTACCTGTGGGCAGTAACAGCCGCTTTTGATCTGCCTGGCTCCAAAAGCTTGGCCCTGGGTCTATGCCTGAGCATCATTTTGGCTCGGGACCATGCTTTTGGGGTAATCCTCTGAGAGGTCCCTGCTCCTTTTGTTGGGTTCCCACAAGGGATCTGACTAGGTGTGCAAACCAGCTCAAACCCAACTGGAAGGTGTGTTGAACCACCTCTCCAACCGTGCAAATATGGACACAACCTCTGCACCGTGGGAGTCCTGAAAGCATCTCTGCCCATTGACATTTTTTGCTCAGTGAGGACCAGTGTATTTCTCACCCCTTGTCTGCTGGGTTCCCTGGGACTGAAATGAAGCCCTGGGTCCAGCACAGGGTGCTTGGGAACCATGTTGTACAGCCACATGGGAACTGCAAGGATCCCTTTTTCTCTTCTAAAGTTGTGTGTTGTTAACTGAAGGGCCACAGCTACACCAGGAATGCTACTCAATAAAACCTGGATGTCCACCACTGTTGCAGGGTTTGCTGGAATTTGTAGCTCCCAAACCACCCTACCTGCCAACAAAGACCAGGAGCTTCCCTGGGGCTGATGTTTCCACAAGCTGGGCCACACTTGTGTCTTGGAGCTGGCCTTTTCCTACCCTGGTGTTGTGGATTTGCATGTCTGGGTTCTTGTGTAGAGGGTGGGGGGCTGCAGGGGCAGCTTCTGCAAGGAGCAGCCAGAAGCTTCCCCAGGCCCCACAGAGCCAACACCAGCCGGCTCCAGGCCAGAGTCGCTGCTGACCAAGGCCGAGCCCAGCAGCGATGGTCACAGCGCCTCTGGGAAACAACCGCCAGCGGCCGCTCTGTGCCCCAGAGAAGGGAGTGAGAAGGGGGAAGAGAGTGTGCAAGTACCAAGGGCAGGGAAGGGGGGAGAGAAAGATGCCCCTGAGCCCCTGGAGAAACCCGTGGTGGAGCGGGTGTCCCCACACAGCCCATGGAAAAGGCCCAGACCCCACCTGCAGCCTGTGGAGAGGCCCCAGGCTGGAGCAGGGGGAGACGTGCAGGAGACACTGTGAGCCACATTCAAGCAAGCTTCTGGCAGGACCTGCAACCTGTGGGGAGAGAGAGAGGCCCCACACTGGAGCAGGTTTCCTGGGGGAGCTTGTGACCCTGTGGGGAACCAGGCTGGAGCAGTCTGGGCCTGAGGGACTGCACCCCATGGAAGGACCCATGCTGGGGCAGCTGGGGAAGAGCTGAAGCCCCGTGGGAAAGGACTCAGGTTGGAGAAGCTGGTGGAGGACTGTCTGCTGTGGGTGGGACCCCACGGTGCCGCAGGGGAAGGGTGCGAGGAATGACCCCCCTCGGCCAAGAAGGGAAACAACTGGTGAGGAACTGACCCAAACCCCCATCCCCATCTCCCCCTGTGACACCTGGGGGGGAAGAAAGCAATGAAATAATGAGTAAAGTTGAGTCTGCATAGTAGGGAGGGGTGGGAGGAGGTGCTTTAAGATCTGGTCGCACTTCTCATTAACCTACTCTGGTTTCACTGTGTCTCTGTAATAAATTAGACGGGTTTTTAATTCATTATTGAGTCTGTTCTGCCCATGACACTGATTGCAGAATGATCTCTCTCTGTCCTTCTCTTGTGTCCTAAGCCTCTTGATACCTATTTTCTCCACTGTCCAGCTGAAAAGGGCAGTGACAGAACAGCTTTGGTGGGCGTTTTGGCCTCCAGTCAGGGTCAAACCACCACACCTTGTCTGTACACATTTCTCTAAGGCAATGAGAAGATGCTCAGGTGAGATTGTTTTAGGATCCTATGATAAATTTAACAGATTAAGTATGGCCTTGGATTTATAACATCAGCCTCTTGATCAAGAACTGTCAATTTGCCACCAGGACCAGAAAAAAATTAATTTTTTTTCTTAATTTTACTGTAGTTCCCTCATCCATTCAAGAAGAGCAAAGAAAACCAAGCAGAACATCAGCAAAATCTGTCCTTAGGAACATCTACAAAAGGCAAGGGGAAGCAAGAGGAAGTGAGGGGAGGGAACGGAAGAAGGGAAGAGGGAAGGGAAGAGGGAAGGGAAGAGGGAAGGGAAGAGGGAAGGGAAGAGGGAAGGGAGGGGAAGGGAGGGGAAGGGAAGGGAAGGGAAGGGAAGGGAAGGGAAGGGAAGGGAAGGGAAGGGAAGGGAAGGGAAGGGAAGGGAAGGGAAGGGAAGGAAAGGAAAGGAAAGGAAAGGAAAGGAAAGGAAAGGAAAGGAAAGGAAAGGAAAGGAAAGGAAAGGAAAGGAAAGGAAAGGAAAGGAAAGGAAAGGAAAGGAAAGGAAAGGAAAGGAAAGGAAAGGAAAGGAAAGGAAAGGAAAGGAAAGGAAAGGAAAGGAAAGGAAAGGAAAGGAAAGGAAAGGAAAGGAAAGGAAAGGAAAGAAAGGAAAGGAAAGGAAAGGGGAAAGGAAAGGAAAGGAATCACAGAATCGTAGGGGTTGGAAGGGACCTCAAGAGATCATCAGGTCCAACCCCCTGCCAAAGCAGGGTCCCTAGGACAGGTCACACAGGTCGGCGTCCAGACGAGTCTTGAATCTCTCCAGAGAAGGAGACTCCACACCCCCTGGGCAGCCTGTCCCAGGGCTCCCTCACCCTCACTGGGGAAAAAAGTTCCTCTGCATGTTGGTGCGGAACTCCCTGTGCTCAAATTTGCAGCCATTGCCCCTTGTCCTGTCCCCACAGACACTGAAAAGGGGCTGGCCATGTCCCCCTGCATCCCATACTTAAGATATTTATAAACATTAATTAGGTCCCCCCTCAGTCTTCTTTTCTCCAGGCTGAACAGCCCCAGCTCACTCAGCCTTTCCTCACAGGGGAGATGCTCCAGGCCCTTCATCATCTCCGTAGCCTCCTCTGGACTCTCTCCAGGAGATCCCTGGCTGTTTGATCCCAGGGAGCCCAGAACTGGACACAGTACTCCAGGTGGGGCCTGACCAGGGCAGAGTAGAGGGGGAGGATCACCTCCTTCAACCTGCTGGCCACACTCTTCCTGATGCATCCCAGGATCCCATTGGCCCTCTTAGCCCCCAGGGCACACTGCTGGCTCATAGCCAACCTGTCATCAACCAGGACCCCAAGGTCCTTCTCCACATAGCTCCTCTCCAGCAGGTCATCCCCCAGCCTGTACTGATACAGATGGTTATTCCTCCTCAGGTGCAAGACTTTACACTTGCTTTTATTAAACCTCCTCTGGTTTCTCCCTGCCCAGCTCTCCAGCCTGTCCAGGTCTCTCTGGATGGCAGCGCAGTGTCCTGTGTGTCAGCCACCCCTCCCAGCTTTGTACCATCGGTGTCCCTGCTGAGGGTGGATGCTGTTCCCTCATCAAGGTCGTCCATGAAGATATTAAACAGGACTGGACCCAACACCGAGCCCTGGGGAACACCACTAGTCACAGGTCCCCAGCCAGACTCTGCTCCACTGATCACCACCCTCTGAGCCCAGTCCGACAGCCAGTTCTCAACCCACCTCACTGTCCTCTCATCTATCCCATGATCTCTCAGCTTTGCTATCAGGATGTCATGGGAGACAGTATGGAAAGCCTTGCTGAAGTCAAGGTAGATGACATCCACTGCTCTCCCTCCATCCACCCAGCTGGTGATGAGATCATAGTAGGCTATGAGATTGGAGCACGATCTCCCCTTGGTGAATCCATGCTGACTACTCCTCATGACCTTCTTCTCTTCCAGTTGCTTGGTAATGGCATCCAGAACAAGCTGTTCCATCACCTTTCCAGGGACAGAAGTGAGGCTGACTGGCCTATAATTTTTAGGTTCCTCCTTCTTGCCCTTTTTGAAGACTGGAGTGATATTGGCTATCCTCCAATCCTCAGGTACTTCTCCTGTTCTCCAAGAGCTGTTGAAGATGATAGCAAGCGGCTCCGCAATCACTTCCGCCAGCTCCCTCAGCACACGTGGATGTATCCCATCCGGGCCCATGGATTTGTTTGCATTAATCCCTTTGAGCCGCTCCTGGACACCCCTACCTCAACTAGAGGGAAGCTCTTCATTCCCCAAACACTCCTACTTTCATCCAGGATCTGTGGGTCCCGAGGGGCCTTTGGAGTGAAGACTGAGGCAAAGAAGGCATTCAGTATTTCCACCTTCTCATCATCACCCGATACCAGGACACCCGCCTCATTCATCAAGGGACCTACATTATCCCTGATCATCCTCTTACTATTCACGTATCTAAAAAAACCCCTTTTTATTATCCTTTATGTCCCTTGCTTCATTTCCAGGTGGGCTTTAGCCTTCCTAGTCGCATCCCTACAGGCCCTGATAACATCCCTATATTCCTCCCAGATGCACAGACCCTGTTTCCACAGTTCATAAACCTTCTGCTTCCCTTTGAGTTTACTCATTAGCTCCCTGCTCATCCACACAGGTCTTCTGCCTCTCTTTCCCCATTTCTTACTCAAAGGGATGCACCGTTCCTGTGCTTGGAAGAAGTGCTGTTTAAATGCTAGCCAGCTCTCACAGGCTCCCTTGCCTTCTAACAGCGTAGCCCACAGGATAGCTCCTAAAAGGTTATGGAGGAGATCAAAGTTAGCTCTTCCAAAATTCAGGGTAGCTATCCTGCTTTTTGGCTTGCTTCTTCCACTCAGGATCTTGAACTGGATCATTTCGTGGTCCACTTTGCCCTAAGCTGCCCCCGACCTTCACCTCCCTGATGAGCCCGTCCTTGTTAGTAAGAACAAGGACCAGCACCCGCCCTCCCCTTGTAGGTTCCTGCACCATCTGCAGCAGGAAATTGTCCTCAACACACTGCAGAAATTGTCTGGACTGCATACGACTGGCCGTATTGCTTGCCCAGCAAATATCTAGGTAGTTGAAGTCCCCCATAAGGACCAGGGCCTGGGATCTCAAGGCTACTTCTAGCTGCTCATAGAAAGCACTATCAACCCGCTCCCCTTGATCAGGGGGCCTATAGCACACACCCACAACAGTGTCACTCACACTAGCCTGACCCTTGATCCTTACCCACACGCACTCGACTGATGGGTCATCTTTCCCCAGGTGAGCTCAACACATTCAAGCTGCTCTCTAACATAAAGAGCAACTCCTCCACCTCGCCTCCCTAGCC
>CM036938.1:90135219-90285333 GCA_020800305.1 Porphyrio hochstetteri
GAGAAGGACCTGGGGGTCCTGGTTGATGACAGGGTGGCCATGAGCCAGCAGTGTGCCCTGGGGGCTGAGAGGACCAATGGGATCCTGGGATGCATCAGGAAGAGTGTAGCCAGCAGGTTGAAGGAGGTGATCATCCCCCTCTGCTCTGCCCTGGTCAGGCCTCACCTGGAGTGTTGTGTCCAGTTCTGGGCTCCCTGGGATCAAACAGCCAGGGATCTCCTGGAGAGAGTCCAGAGGAGGCTACGGAGGTGATGAAGGGCCTGGAGCATCTCCCCTGTGAGGAAAGGCTGAGTGAGCTGGGGCTGTTCAGCCTGGAGAGAAGAAGATTAAGGGGGGACCTAATTAATGTTTATAAATATCTTAAGTATGGGATGCAGGGGGACATGGCCAGCCCCTTTTCAGTGTCTGTGGGGACAGGACAAGGGGCAATGGCTGCAAATTGGAGCACAGGGAGTTCCACACCAACATGAGGAAGAACTTTTCCCCAGTGAGGGTGAGGGAGCCCTGGGACAGGCTGCCCAGGGGGTGTGGAGTCTCCTTCTCTGGAGATATTCCAGCCCCATCTGGACGCCGACCTGTGTGACCTGTCCTAGGGACCCTGCTTTGGCAGGGGATTGGACCTGATGGGCTCTGGAGGTCCCTTCCAACCCCTACAGCTCTGTGATTCTGTGATGGTGAGTCAGCCTTTCAGTGGGACGCGGCACTTCGTGAGCCAGACATGGACGATCCTTTGAAGCACAATTTCTCCTTTTCAGAGAGAGAAACCCTCCAAAAATCACATCTTGCCCTTCCCACTGTGCTATCCAGCCCTGATCTGACTCTGGGGACGGCTTTGTCTTTCTCCAGTTGTGTCAGGGCATTTGTCATCATTGCACAGAGCGCTTTCAGTGATTGCCTGATGTTTTAATCCTCACCCTGCAGAGTCAGTGTCCTTCCAAGCTGAACTCTCTTCCTTTAAGTGCTGAACAAGTCTGAGAACAGCCTTAGGCCGAGCAGAAAAGCCACTGAATCTCACACTTATCCCTCCATATTGGCAGAAAATGCACTTGTAAAAGGAATCATCTGCCAGGGGTGTTCAGTAGGTCTCAGGTGGATCAGAAGGGGGTCTCTTTGCCAAGGACAATCCATGACTTTTCTAAAAGACTGGCTGCCAGCTACTCCTCAAAAGAAGGAGAGCCCATAGGTTGGGCCTAGATAGAGATAGGCCTACAGCCCTCCTTTGGTAAAGACCTCCCATGCTGAAAGTTTAGAAGAGAAGTAGTCCTTGAGAAGTTAAATCCATCTAGGCAGGGGGCTTGAATTTGAGTGGTACCTCTCAGGGTTTAGAAAAACACGTCCATGTCCTTACAGCATCACCACTGAGGCCAGCTGCTAAGAGCCACCGTGCTGGAGAAGGATGCTCTGTGCTGGAAGGGGGTTTGCTTGTCAGCAAATCCTTGGAGAAATTCAGAACAATCTGTATGCTCTATGTACAACGTGATGTTTTCTCCCCAGCTCCTGGCAATGAGAATCTGAGAAAAGTGAAGGGAAGAGCCAACTTTGGCTTTTTTTTTTTTAAAAAATTCCATTCTTAGGGTCGTACAGTGCAAAGCTCATTTGCTTGACAGCTTGTGTCGTAGGGTTTCCCTTCGATCTGGAGGCTCCTCATAGGCACCTTACAATAATTTTATGCTTATGAAATTGTTCCAACATCTGCAGCGTGGCTCTCCTCCGAACAATGCATTCTCTGTGAGCCCCTGAATAGGAAACATCAGCCCATAGTGATAGAGCTCCAGTTAGTGCCCAGCCCTAGACATGGGATAAAAGTGCTTTTCAATGTGTACTTGGGAAAAAAATGTCTTTTAATGCTCACACAGTACTCCTTTTAAAATGCTAACGCCACTTAGAGCTATTGATAGGAAGAAGTAGGACTAATCTTAGCAAGAGTTTCCCATGACCTTTCGGTATCTGCAAGACCACAACTCTTCTTAAAATTATCTTTTGCAGGGAAACAATGTAAAATATACCAAAGGATTTGTAGCAGACAAACAACTGGTTGTTAAGAAGCCAAAATATTACAAAGAAGAGATTTTTGGTTGTCTTTATGAAGATGGTACCAAGGCAAGAAAAATTCACAGCACTCAAGTGGGAATGTTGAGGAGTAAAACAAAAGTGAGTCAAAGGGTTCAGTGGTGGCTTCATACAACGTGAAAAATACCTGGGGAACTCCCTGCCCTGTGATTTCACCTCAAGCTAGCTGTTAAAAATGAAGGAAGAAGGAGGGAAGGCTGTGACCTCTTTCACTTTCTTAACAGCAATTAAAAAAAAAAAAAAATCCAACAAAAAGAAACCTCAGGAAAAACATTTCAAAACCTCTTTTGTTAGGAAGCAAACCCGTGAAAAGTTGGAAGAATCAGCGGATTAGAGATGGTAAAATGAATCTTTCGGTGAGTTCACATCAAGCAGCAGCACTGGGATGCCAGATCTAAAGGAAGAAGAGGCTGAATTGGAAAAACAAAAAGAAAAAAAAGAGAAAAAAACAAGAAAAAAAGAGAAAAAAGAAAAAAGAGAAAATAGAAAAAAGAGAAAATAGAAAAAAGGAAAAAAAAGAAAAAAGAAAAAAGAAAAAAGAAGAAAAAAGGAAAAAAAAGAAAAAAAAGAAAAGGAGGGAGGAAATTACTTCTCCCCGAGGTCTTTGTGTACAGTAAACTCTGCTTGCAGAAAAGCTATTCAACACCTCTGCCAAACAAAGCTTTACATGTCATAGCTGGCCAGGCTGACCATGATCCCAGAGAAATATGACAGCTGGGAGAAAATAGAAATCCTGGCAGGGTGAATATATCAAAATGATAGAAAACAGTAACAGGGAAGGAAAAAAAAAAACCCAAACTGAACAAAAACCCCCCTGAAACTAACTTTGGGATACCAGGAAACAATCAGAGGCCCAAACTGAAAAAGAGAAATGTATATTTGCTTTGTGGAGGCAGGGGGAGGAAAAAAAAAAATCACTCCTGAAACCCTGTGTCATCCCACTGCCTGTTTGGGGCAGTAATACCAAAAACTGTCGGGCTATAAAACAGTCATCTGTTTCCAAGTGGGAAGCACACGATTTCAGAAGCAGACCTTTTCCATACATACATGATGGGAGGAGCACTTCATCCTTTTTATAGCATAGAACAAAAAAAAAAAAAAAAAAGAGAAAAGAAGAAGAAAAAAGAAACCAACCCAAAACCATTTAAAAAAAAACCCAAACCACCAAAAAACCCAAAAAAGAGACTATCTTTGCCTGCAATTGGGCTGTGATGGTCAGATGCACGCTCGTCTCAGCCTGGCTCCGCTGGGACCCCTGACAGGGGCTCTGTACCACTGTGTGTGTCCCGATGTGACCTCTGGGTTTTTCTCTTCACAAGTGACCCTCCAGACCTTAACCCAAAACCCCAAAACCCAGGTTAGGTCTGTCACAGGAGGTTTTCAGCACAGAAGCTCACCACAGCGCAGGTATGGTTAATCCTGGGGGAAATTTGGGCGTACCCTCTGGAAAACTGCCCGTAATCCCAATGTATTTTACATGTATTTCTGTACTTTTAAACAAAAGCAAGCTGCGTTTCATGCAAGTATAGATTCCTTTACTTTAATCAGCCCTTGGCAACACCACCACTAGCTCTTTACCAGCTGTCCTTTTAAGACTTCTTTTTATATATGGCTGTGAGGAGACAGGACCTGCAGTTTCTACTCAAGTAAAACTCTTTTTCTGCTGTCAGTGAGTAGTTTTTTCCTAGTAAAAACAATCATTATTTTTACTAGCAACAGCTGTTGTCCTGGACTCAACCCAGCAGCACCCCTTCTCATTAGATGTGGCTGGTAAACCCTTTAATCTGTAAAACACCAGCCCAAAACGCAGACCTTTTTTCTTCTTTCCTTCTTAATCAGGTGCAGCTCTGCTTGCCCAGCCCTCAACTTCAGGGATGAGTGGGGACCAGAGCCTGGCCCCTTGCTCTCAGAAACAGCTCAGTGGTGTTTAGCATCGCAGCATTGCCTTGGCAGTGGAATAGACTGGGGGGGATGGGGATGGGTAGTGATGCTCATGGCCGGGCACCGCACATGACCAACCTACAGAGGAAGCCTACAAAGCCCAACCAGGGCAAAGACCATGTCTTGGGTGCCTTGAACATTTGCACACCGAGCATCCCTCATGTCCACACCGGCCTCCCACTGAGCATTAATGGGATTTGGGCTCCTAAATCCCTTGGCCTTGCTGGGAAACTCCAAGAGAGAGAAGAAGGATCCTTTCCCCGCCGTTCGCTGCGTCGAAAGTTTGTGATGCCAGACATTTGGGCTTCCTACATTCAGCCTAAAGGCCTTCTTTGTCTAATGTGACTTATTCATAATTACTCAAGCTGCTAATTTTACTCTTATGTAAATGATGTTGCAAGGGAAAGCATGAAGGCAGCGAGGCACGTACGGGATAATGGATGGCAGGAGGAAAGAATGAAGCTAGCACATCATGAGAACAGCTCTGGGTGCCAAGCAGATTCCTGCAAGCAGAAATGCCTGGGGAATTCCCTAGAAATTCAGGCCCTACAAATTCCTCTTTAGATTAACAAATGAAAAAAATTGGAAGGATGAAATGTTCCCTCTCATCAGGAAATAATATCAGTTCTAGTGCCACGATCCTCCCTGAATCAGCCCCATCACCGCCTCTTCCAGGACTGGGGTCTTCAGTTCAGCCATCCCAGAGGCACAGCCCTTGGAGATGACTGGGTCCAGCCTTCTGAGGACATCCTGTCTTCATTTACTCCACTGGCAAAACTTCAAATGAGGCTTTATAAGCAAGCTCATAGTCTTTCACAGCATCTCCACCTGACAGCTGAGCAGCCCTCTCCAGGGAACAGGCAGTGTTAAGCATGCAGACACCGAGTGCTCGCTTGCTTTTGGATGGAAAGTAAACACAAGCAGATGTACACAGTAATTATCAGGAGGCTCTCCTAGGCACTTGTATTTCAGTGCTGGTATTTACCCACATAACCAGCACTTGTTTTCCATCTCAAACCTCATTACTCTTTGATAAAAGGCATTTACACTCATAGCACATGCCTTAGATATCTGGCTGGCTGCTCTGTTTTGTAAGCTATGAAGATGTCACGAGAGGACAAGATTGGATTTTCACAGAACACTGATGCTGTTACTTATCTCACATAACGTGGAGAAATGCTGAAAAGCAAAACACAGCCTTTAAAAGACCTACCAGAAGTTCAGCAAACCCAATGAGTCAATAGACTTCAGCAGTAATTTGTTCAGCTGTAAACCTTCGCTTACGAGCCACAGATGTGGACTGAGGTTTTCAGATGTTTCTGTTAATTTTTAGTGTAATGGGTCTGAACCCTGTGGCCAGCATTTTCAACTCTCATAATATCCTGGGCCTCTGGCTTTTTCCTACAGAAAGTTTGGCCTTGTGTACGGCAACATCTATGGACAGAACAACTCCTTTTCTTGGCTACCTTGCACAGAGTCACAGAATCACAAGGTTGGAAAAGACCTTTAAGATCATCAAGTCCAACCATTCGCATCCTAAACTAAATCATATCCCTACGTACTTCATCTACCCTTTTTCTGAGTCCCAACAAAGTACCCATGGACTTCATTGTAGACTGCTTCTAAGGAAAAAAAAGTTATAAATTCAGCTAGTGAAGTTAGGATATTCTCAAGCTGTAAAGTGTTTTACTGATACATGTTTAGACAGCTGAAGAGGGAGAAGGCAGCCAGAGGACAGTGAAGTGCTAACTAAGATGGAGATGTTCACAGGAGGCTTCAGGAGGACTCAAGTTCACCTTTCCCAAGTCCACACACCATCCCACCATCCAGTCATAGAGAACAAGCACTTGAGCTTGGGCCAGTTAAGTAGAAGGGTCACAGACTTTGTTCTGGATATTTTTCTCTTCCAGAGAGTAGGAAGAAAAGATGCAGGACCTGTTTCATTTACTGGAGAAAAAAAGAGGGTGATTCTAGCTGCTTCTTTCTAGGAGAAAGAGCAGCATGTGTAAGCCAAAGTGCTGCACCAGATAAGCACCATCTCTGTAATTAAGCATAACCTTAAGAAGATCTTTTCTTGTTCTATCTTCTTTTATCTTTGTTCCCCTATTAGGGTTTTAGCCTTATGTACCCTTAGGGTTTTAGCCTTATGTACCCTTTCGTGTCTCTGTGTTGTCTAGTGGTACAGCTCTGTGAGTGCAAGCTGAGACACAACAAGGTACATTCTCCTCCCCTGAGGGTGGTGACTCGTCAAACTGGGATACAGGGATGTGATCAACCAACGTGACCTCCCAAAGCACTTAACTCTGATGGGCATTGAGGTTTGCTCTGGGTCATGAGCTGCTGATGGTCAGGTGTCAGAGGGAAAAAGGTGTCTCCAGTGACCAAAAAGCTCAAGAAAGGTTTGTGACCTGTAGCAAGACAAGTTGAATGAGTGCATGAATTTATGGTCCCTAAGAAACATGCAGTGCATCCCACCCAATATCTGCATGTTACTCAGCAGTAGGAACTTCATCACTGCACATCTCTGCCTTGGCCCAGGTACCCCTCTGAAGTGGCTGTGTCCAAGTCAAAGAATGGTCTACATTGTGTGGCACCAGCTGATGCTGCTCAGAAGTGTTCTTCAGTGTTTGAGTGCTGTTTTTACATCTTTTAGCTCCCCCACTGCCACCTCTCTTGATGTGAGCCATCTACCACACACAAGGCCTTTCAGCTCAACCAAGCCACAATGGGCAACTTTGTGCATAAACCCCTAATCTATCATGTGGTCAAAACCCCTCGTGCTTCGCATTTCCAAATGCAACTTGGTGAAGCAGCATGCTCTTAGAAAGTCACCTGATGGGTCTGTTACTTATTTCCTGCCCAGAGACACCCTTTAGTCTTCAACAACTACCCCTCAGGCCCAAGAGCAAGAAAATGGGGCTGAGCACATTGAGATGTCAATAGTCCATAGCTGAATTGCTCCACATTCTGCAGAGCTTTGTAAGCAGTAAGCCACCTCCTGTCAGCTATCTTCATGCCTTTTTCAACAGCTGGGTTGAGGCTACAAGAATCAGTGAGCTGTGAGAGAATAAAGTTATTCCTTGAGTCTTGGCTGGTAAAAAGTGATTTTAGATGTTCATTGTTCAGCATTCTCTAGAAGTCAAATTATAGCTAAATAATAGTCCGGGGCACTTTAGAAATGAATAAAATGTAATGAAAACCCAAAACCCTGCCATGTTTGTTCAACAAAGGCGGTACAAAACTGCTGAATAGCTGCTCTGCACAGGGCTGGAGTTTTCCCCTCCTGGGGAGGATGTTAGCACGAGCCTTCAGTTCCACATGGCAACAACACATTATCACTCCGTGTGCTGAAAATCATCAGCGCTGTCATATCCCTCCACGGAGCTGGAAACATGCCCAAAGAACCTTCACAATCATTTAGCAGGCATCCAACTGCAGAAAAGGCATCTCTGTCTCCATTGTATGTTGTCCTCTTTGTAAACTAAAAGCAGAGACAAGCAGTGGAATTGCACACAAGCTGAGCCTGGCATGCCCAAAGCAGACTGGTACCTTTCACGATGGGTTAATAAATGAAATCAGAGCTGCCCTGCTCTGCTCCACTCTCACCACCCTCTTAGGCCTTCAGTGGTTTCTTTAAAACCTTAGCCCCTTGGCTTTTGTGCTTAGAGGAAATATTTAATTGCCTCCAACAACAAAACCTTGGGGTTTCTTGTCAATGCTGTAAAAAGCAATGATCAAAAAAGCTCAAAACATAAACAAATCTCACTCATTACGTGAATTCAGACAAAGCACTGTGATTTCACAGAATCACACAGAATCACAGAGTGTTAGGAGTTGGAAGGGACCTCAAACGATCATCTAGTCCAACCCCCCTGCCAGAGCAGGATCACCCAGACTAAATCACACAGGAATACATCCAGGCAGGTTTGAATGTCTCCAGAGAAGGAGACTCCACAGCCTCTCTGGGCAGCCTGCCCCAGGGCTCTGCCACCCTCACAGGGAAAAGGTTTTTCGTTATGTTCTCATGGAACCTCCTACGCTTGCACCCGCTGCCCCTTGTCCTGTCGCTGCCATCCCTGAGCAGAGCCTGGCTCCATCCTCCTGACTCTCACCCTTTACATGTTTATAAACATTAACAATGTCACCCCTCAGTCTCCTCCAGGCTAAAGAGCCCCAGCTCCCTCAGCCACTCCTCATAAGGAAGGGGTTCCACTCCCTTCATCATCTTGCTGGCCTTGAAAATCTCTTCAAAATCTCTTTCAAGATATTTGTTGTGTTGTGAAGAAGAGATAGAGAAGTAAATAGCTCTTAATTAATATAATAAGTGAGAGAGTCAGGGCAAAAGCTAACGCTGAATTCAAATGCTCTATAAAACAGAGGTGAGGAGGAACTGGAAACAAGCTCCTGGTTGAGTTCAAGACCTCTGAGCACAACTTCTACTGTATTTCTCCATGATACAATCACACAAAAGCAGAAAGGAACTATTAGGAAGTAAAAATTTTCAGTTTATTCCGGAATAAAAAGGAGGAAACGCCCCCAAGTTACACCAGGGGAGGTTTAGATTGGTTGTTAGGAAATATTTCTTCACAGAGCAGGTTATTAGTCATTGTAATGGGCTGCCCAGGGAAGTGGTGGAGTCATTGTCCCTGGAGGTATTTAAAAGACGGTTAGATGTGGTGCTGAGGGACATGGCTAAGTGGTGATTGGCAGGTTAGGGTGATGATCTGAAAGGTCCCTTCCAACCAAGACAATCCCATGAACAGTTTAGTGATTCTGTGATTTGCTGGTTCGACAGTTACTTTCCCAGGAAACAGCTGGCCAAACAATTGTGGTCAACAGAACTTTTTTCTGGGATTCTTTTCTTTTTTAAGTCCAAATTATGTTAACTACAAAAATGAGAAACTCACAGCACTGGTACCTGGGAATGGTTCTGAAAATCCAAGTATTTTGGGGGGGGGAATAAATAATTGTGTGTATTTGAGGAAAAAGTTTGTGATTCTGTGAAAAATATTAGCTCCTGGTGCTGGTGTTATCTGAGGATTAGCCAACAAAGGTGCTTATCAGAAAACAGAATGGTTTCAAGGCAGATTGTTAGAAGGGTTGGGGGGGACTAGGTGGAGAGCTGTCAGGCAGAGAAGGACCTGGGGGTGTTGGGTGGCTGCAGGCTGACCATGAGCCAGCAGTGCGCCCAGGTGGCCAGGAAGGCCAAAGGCATCCTGGCTTGTGTCAGACAGAGTGTGGCCAGTAGGTCTGGGGAGGGGATTGTGCCCCTGGACTGGGCATTGGTGAGGCTGCACCTCAAGTGCTGGGTCCAGTTCTGGGCCCCTCACCACAAGAAGGACATTGAGGTCCTGGAGCGAGTCCAGAGAAGGGCAACCAGGCTGGGGAAGGGGCTGGAGGGCAAATCCTCTGAGGAGCAGCTGAGGGAGCTGGGGGTGTTCAGCCTGGAGAAGAGGAGGCTGAGGGGAGACCTTCTCCCCACCTCCCCTGCCCTGCCAGGAGGGCGCAGAGAGGTGGGTGATGGTCTCTTCAGCCAGGTGACAGGTGATAGGACAAGGGGGAATGGCATGAAGCTGTGCCAGGGCAGGTTTAGATTGGATATTAGAAAAAAATTTTTACTGCAATTGTCAGGGCTGGAACAGGCTGCCCAGGGAGGGGCTGAGTCACCTTCCCTGGATGTGTTCAAAAAAAGGGTAGATGAGGTGCTCAGGGATCTGGTTTAGCACAGGACAGGAACGGTTGGACTTGATGATCTTAAAGGTCTTTTCCAACCTGCTGATTCTGTGGTTCTGTGAAGGGACATTTTGGTAACTGTCAGGTTACAGCATTTAGCTCATGAACATTCAGCTCCAGGCAAAAAGCAAAATGCACCCACATGGGAACATCCATCTTTAGGGACTTGTTTGAGGGAAAAGAAAGAAAAAGGGAGGGGAAAATTGCAATTAGGGATGAGGGTTTCTTAAGAATGGCAGAACTAAAGCCCTGTATCAGTAAGTTTCAATCAGGAAAAATAGCTGATATTAATATAAGTTTTGGGGTAGTTTTCTTTTAGAAAAGTGTTTTCTGTACACTCAATCACTGATCACCCTGATTCTCCCCCAAAGTTACATCCCTTCCAGCAAACCATCCAGGCATAGAAATAGGGCTCAGAAAACACTTCCCTTTTTTTTTTTTTTTTATTTTCTCTAAAAAAAAATAGATTTACTGATACTGGATTGCACTGTGGGTTTTCTTTGAACAGCAGCAGCTGGTAGCAGCCAACCAGACTCTCCAGCTAACATTTCAAGGAAATGAGAAACATCTCAGCCTATGTTGAAAGCTCCTTCTGACACTGTGAGGCCTGAGCGTATCGGTCGAATTAATTCCGAAAAAGAAATCCCCCACTTAAGGACGTGCTTCTGAGAAGATGAAACCCAGCGAGTTTCTCCGTAGTGAGAAATTAGTGTCTGTCTGTGAGAAGTGTAAATTTGCTGGGAAAACAGGAAAATAAGAAAGAAAGAAGTTTATTTTAGATACTTGTGCGGTGATGGACTTTCCCTTCCCTTGTAAAAGAGGGAGTGGGGAGCTGGCCAACCCTCCCCAGCTTGCAGGCCAGGGTGCTTCAGCTGGCTGGTGCGTTCCTGTAACACCCACCTTATGCAAACAGCAACAGCCTGTCAGGTACAGCAGCGCTGAGCCAGGCTTGGGGATGGGCAGCTCCTGGCTCTCAAGTGCAGGTTTTGTTGGTGGTCTCTCTGGGATCCTTCAGTGAGGTCCCTCAACTGACACCCTTGTTTATTGAATGAATCACCAAACAGTTTGGGTATGAATGGCCCTCTAGTCCCTCCCCCTGCAGTGAGCAGGGACATCTTCACTAGAGCAGGTTGCTCAGAGCCCCATCAAGCCTGAGCTTGAATGTCTCCAGGGATGGGGCCTCCACCACCCCTGGGCAGCCTGTGTCAGTGTCTCACCACCCTCAGAGTGAAGAACTTCTTCCTAATGTCCCATCTAAACCTGCCCTGCTCTACTTTAACACCATCACCCCTCATCCTATTGCTTCATGTCCTCACAAACAGCCCTTCCCAGCTTTCCTGTAGGTCCTTCAGGGACTGGAAGGGGCTCTGAGCTGCCCTCCAAGAGCTTTCTCTTCTCCAGGCTGAACCAGCCCAACTCCCTCAGCCTGTTGCCATAGGAAAGGTGCTCCAGCCCTCGGGTCATTTTTGTGGCTTCCTCTGGACCTTCTCCAAGAGGTCCCTGTCCTTGTGCAGAGGGCTCCACAGCTGGACACAATATTCCAGGTGAGGTCTCCCCAGAGCAGAGCAGAGGGGCAGAATACCCTCTCTCCATCTGCTGGCCACTCTTCTGGGGCTGCAGCCCAGGATGGGGTTGGCCTTCTGGGCTGTGAGGGCACGTAGTTGGCTCATGTACAGCTTTTGTTCCATAAACTGAATAATGAGATCGGGTCACTCAGAGCCCCGTCCAACCTGACCTTGAACATTGCCAGAGAGGGGGCATCTACCACCTCTCTGGGTGAAGCATTTCTTCCCCTGGAGATGGGCAGCACACATACATGGTGATTTCCTGGCCAGGGGAGCTATCTGTCTGTGGACCCTCACAAGTAGCAGCTGGGTAGTTTGAGCCCCTGCCCCAGGCTAATGTGAAACACATGCAATGGCTATGGAGTGATGAATAATGGGAAGAGGTAACAACAGGGAGATTAGCTAAATCCGCTGGCTGAACCACATCCAGATAAGTGTTCCCAGCTCCCCCAGCCATCCAGGGAAGCTGTCATGAGTTGACTTCCACTTTGTCTCTCCTCAGTCTCTTTTACAACACACGGGACAAGGCTGCCCCATCCACAGTGGTACCTTCAGTACACAATGTGCTCGGTCCAAATCTTTCTCTTACTCTTCACAAATCATAATTAGGGCTTTCTTCATCCGTGCAGTACACAGAGGAGCTGGCTGCATCATTGCTTTGATGCTGAATGACATCAAGAGATTTGGCCTTATCCAAGGAGATACTTGTTTGGGAGAACCACAGCCCAGGGAGGAGATCGTGTGCCTTGAAGGGTACCAGCTCAGAGCTCCCTGTGGCCATGGGACAACCAGGATTATACCATTCTTTCCAGTAGAGCTGTAAACAATCATTGCTTCTGGCTCTCCCTTTAAGGCAGGTCTCAGAAAATTATTTTCCAGCTCCTTTCCATATGAAAAGCCCTAAAAATGTGGATGAACCAGTTGGTATGGCTGAGACCAGCTGCACTTTGTTCCTTCAGCAGGAAGCCAAAGGGATGAGAACAGCCTTCCAGACAGACATATGTGATGGAGAATGACTTAGTTTAGTACTGGTACAGCTCAGGATAGCATCCAGCCTAGCACAGCAGGGGAAGAGAGTGGACAGATTCCTCTAGGTCCTGAGGAATCCTTATTTTATTTATTTATTTTTTTAAGTCTCATTCCAAAAATACTAGAACACTATTTGCTTGTTGAAATATTTAGTTCAGTCTGGGACTGCCCTTCCTGAAGCCGGTGTGGGATTATTTACCCGGGCAGAGGATCGCAGGGTATAATCAAGTAGGAATAGCATGAGCTCAGCTGGGATCTGATCGCATCACCAGTCAAACAACCAGCCTGGCAGAGCAGCCCATGGAGCCAGGAGATAAAGAAATCCTTCTCCCTCCTCTCTGTGACAGCTATTGCAGCTCCTTGCAGACCCCTGACCAGGGTGAGGAGATGATTCAGGTACTTTTGCTCACACTTCCATCATGCATGTGGGGTCTCGGTGTTCTCTGGCATCCCCCCTGTGCTACTCAGCCTATGGTGGACGGGTGGTAGTCACTGAATCACAGAATCACAGGGGTTGGCAGGGACCTCTGGAGACCATCCAGTCCAACCCCCCACCAGAGCAGGGTCCCCTCGAGCAGGCTGCGCAGGACAGCACCTGGGATCACGGGGTTTGAATGCCTCCAGAGATGGAGACTCCACAACCTCTCTGGGCAGCCTGGCCCAGGGCTCTGTCACCCTCCCAGCAAAGAAGTTCCTCCTCAGGGTTAGGTCATGGGGAAATAGGGGAACACCTCTTCCAGGCAAAGGCAAGAGCTGTTAGAAGATCAAAGGGAGTGGAGCAGAGAAATCATTGTCCTACTCACACCTCTTTCACAGGTGTGTGTGAGGACCATCTGCATCTCCTGCCCTCTGCATTTGGTGAAGAGTCCTTCTGAAGACCTAACCAGCAGCTTTTGATCAGGGCTGTGCTGCAGCCCCCTCAACACACAAAGGGACTGGGATGAGCCTTGCTGAATGCTGTCACCTGCTGACAAAGTTTTGATCAAATTCTGCTGGGAAATCTTCTCAATCAGTTTTCCCATGACAAGGGAGGCAGCTCCCACCCCCAGCAGTCACCTGCCTCACCCAAACACCATGTGCATCTCTCTCTCCTTTTCTTTCCCATCAAGCCACTTCTGATCTGGTGTCAGGAGGCTGCTATTCCATAATTAACCCCTCATCACATCCTCCCCTTCATTACTCTCGAATTTTCCCTGACAGCCTGACAAGGGTGAGTCAGACTTTCACCCATTTCTCTCCCAAAATAAGGTGTGTATGTAAGGAGGGTGGCAGAGCAGGGCTGCAGGGATGGGCATCCTTAGGCACCCCTGTGCTTGCTGTGCAAGGGGTATGAAGGTCTGATGGCAGAGCCAGCACTATGGCATTTTGGGTGGGGGTACCACAGATGGGGCTGCAGCCCCCTGTATGCTGTGCCATCTTTTTTTTCCTGTGGATAAAACAAGGATACCATCATCTTTGGTTCTGGGATGTCTCAGGCATGACAGGAGCAACAGAGAGTAATATGAAACAGAATTACTTCCCAGACCTGGCAAGGTTGTAGCTGATAATGAGAAACATTTTCTCTAACAGAAGACTTCCAGGGATAGAAACATTAAGAAATCTTCTTGACAAGGAAAAAAAATAATAAGAAAATTTATTACAACCTGAAACAGGGATTATATAAACCTGTGAACTGGCCCCAGCGGTGGACAGGGAGAGACAACAAGCATCTTGCCAGGGGTCCATGCTGAGGTGGGTAACGCTGCAGGAAAGCCCCAGTGAAGCTGTTATGGGGGGCTGACCCCTCTGGTTTACCCCAGTGCTGAACAGTGATGGGGTCTTGGGGTCACCATCCCAGCCAGGCAGCAGTGGGCAGGATGCCAGACAGGAGCCTGCAGCAGGGGTTGGAAACCTGCTTGAAAGCAGCCTCGGGTAAGCGCCGCAGCTAAAAATCCTCTGGGACAATTGCCCCACAACTCCCAAAGTTTCTGTCTTTGTCCCAGGTAGGAGTTTCACAGGACCAGTGCCAGCGGGTAGGCAGAGCCCATGGAGTGCTGGCAGCTTTGCATCTCACCCAGCCTGGCTCTGGCTCGTGCTGCCAGCAGGGTTAAGTAATTTTCTCCCTGCTCCTCTGTATTTCTTGCCCTGCTCCACCTGCGGGACTAACACGAGTACAGAACTCTAGAAACTGTATTAATAATGATCTTTTATGTGGGTTTAATAATCTCTGAGGATCTGCCAGGCTGCAAACTTGAAACTCTTTATGAATGTGACTCACTCCCACGGCATATGTTCATTGGTCTACAAACTCTCCTGATTTCACCCGGTGAAAGCCGTTTTCCTATTGGAAGAGGAGGACTGAGGTGTTACCTATGCTGCAATAGAAGTTCACTGACTCAAAGTTACCCCAGATATTGACGTGACATCACTTTATACTCATTCATTCATCCCCTGACTGAAAGCAGACCTCCAGCAGCAGTCCTTGCAGAAATTACCCCTGCTACAAGCACGCTTCCTATTTTGGCAGCAGCCAACACCTTTCACAGAGTGAGATTGCCTGCAGGACCAGGGGAAAAAAAAATATAATTATTTTCCTCCTCAAATGTATTAAACATCTAGATTTGCCACGGTGCACTTAAAGAACAGGATTTTGATGAAAAGCCACAGTCTGTTTTGAATCAGTATCAGATCCCACTTAGGAGCTGGTGCCTGACCTGGAGATAAATGCAGTGCAGCTAGAGATGAATGAATTTTAGGGATGTTTCTAGAGTCAAATGCGGGCTTTGCAAGTGATTCATGAAGAAGAAAGCTGATACATGTGGGTGTCGTATGGTTCGGCAACGTAGGGAATTCCTGAAATATTAAAACTTATTGAATTGCTGCACAAAGATCTCTCAAGTTCCTGCTCTTCTGCCTCTCCCAGAGCTGCAGGGGGATGGAGGGTCCCAGGTCGGGCTCATGGGACGTGTGCTGCACACATGAGCCACGAAGCAGAGCAGTCTCACAAATACCATCACATCTCCCAGCCCAGGAAAGGAAAAAGGAGGTAACTTCCCAAAGAAGTGTGGAATTCAAGCCCTGAACACAGGAGATGGGTTCAGCTGCTCAGGAGGAAACTATTCACGGAAGGGGCGTATAGACACACAAATGGCCAGCCTCTTCTCAGTGTCTGTGGGGACAGGACAAGGGGCGATGGCCTCAAGTTGGACCACAGGGAGTTCCACCCCAATCTGGGGAAGAACTTCTTCCCAGTGAGGGTGAGGGAGCTCTGGGACAGGCTGCCCAGGGGGGTGTGGAGTCTCCTTCTCTGGAGATATTCCAGCCCTGTCTGGATGCCGACCTGTGTGACCTGTCCTAAGGACCCTGCTTTGGCAGGGGGTTGGACCCAATGGGTTCTGGAGGTCCCTTCCAACCCAGACAGCTCTGTGATTCTGTGATTCTGTGATATAACCTCCTTAACAAGCATCTGTTTTTCACGTTCACGAGCCTGAAGGGGTGTCTTCTCTGTAGGTGTTTATGTGTACATCCACATTCATAGCATCTCCCACCAGGACCAGGGCTTGCTCCTCAGGTAACCCACCAGGTTACCGCTCCAGCCAAATACAAACCAGCCCCAAAATCTGGACCAGCTCACCCCAGCAGCTCATTTAAAGTGCCTCCTTGGAAAATTCAGAGGGAAGCAGGCAAGCAAGAAGTAAAAGCATTCATAAGCTGCTTCTCCAAGGCGCTGGTTCCCCTGCAGAATGAACAGTAATAAAAAGCTAACATCACCATGGTCTGTCCTCCCCAGACTGCGCGTTGGCTCGCACATGAAAGGAGACGGCTTGGATGCCTGTGTGGAACATAGCCACTCGCTGACAGCCTACCATAACCTTATATTCATGGGTATTTTACCTTGCAATTACACATCCCCAGGGTGTTCCCCATAGAAGACTGCATTAGTTTATATTAGGTAACTCTCCTTTCTTTCTTTCTTTTTGGGGTTGGTTTTTTTTGATAGGCACTTATTTCCTGCCCCAAATTTATTCCAGGCATACTAGAAAGCTGAATTAGAAGCACTGGTCCACTCCGAAGCATGCTGAAATCTTACTTTAAAAACATCATTTTTGTTTTATGGAGAATCAACTTTTTAAAAGGATAGATAATGGCAGGACAAGGGGGATGGAGTGAAGCTGCAGGAGGGAAGGTTTACATGAGATCTCAGGGGGAAGTTTTTTACAGAGAGAGGGGTGAGGGGCTGGAACAGGCTGCCCAGAAAGGGGGTGGGTGCCCCACCCCTGGGGGTGTTCAAGGCCAGGTTGGCTGGGGCCCTGGGCAACCTTGTGTAGCTCCAGGCCTGAGGTTGGCGGCCCAGCCTGTGACAGGGGGATGGAGCAATGTGATCCTTGGGGTCCCTTCCAACCCAGACCAGTCTGGGATTCTGTGATTCTCAGGAGCCTTCAGTGTCCTGGTGTGGCATGTCAATTGCTCAAGTCGCCGATACTTTTCTTTTTTTCCCAGAGCAGACATCTCTGTTGAGTATTTTTCCTCCCTTCTCTGCAAGGAAGTTGGTATCAGGGATCAATGAGGAGGGGAAAGACCAAAGGATGGACAGATGGAGAATGAAAAGATGACTCTTCTCCAGCATCTTCTTTGGACATGACATCCCACTTGCAATACTAAAGGCTTCGTGTCACACAGGAAAGGTCACTCACACCACTGCTTTTTCCACTCTGCATTTGCACAACAGAGTCAGCTTCTCACCGAGCTGTGACCATGTCAGTGTTGGCAAACTTCAATCCAGTGTCGACATCTTTTGAAAACACCCACTTGACTTAACAAATGGCATTGAAAACCACATTTAATTGTTTGAGATGTCAGCAGAGCTAAGTAATACGCATGCGGATATTTACCCAGTGCACTCATAGGCTGGAGAACATACTCAGTTACCACTGAGATCTAAGGTGGTAAACCTCAGCTGTTAAAAGACTAAAAAAAACCCCCCAACCCATCCTTAAATAGAAATAAACATACTTATTCGGTCATCACGACACTAAGGTCCCTTCCTCCTACCAAGCTCTTTGTCATCCAACCTTACAGAGGTCAAACATGCCTACAAGTTGCTGTGATAGCAGTCATCTGTGTGAGGTTAGCAGTTGGGCAATGCTGGGACACTGTACCACATTCATCACACATTTCAGAGCCCAGCAAACATCCCCCTCAATTGCCACCATCCAGGGCTGAGCAGGAGGTACAGCGGGGCAGCTCCTGAAACTAACTGCTTTCTTAGGAACTGATACAAGAGGAAAAGAGGTGCAAAGCCAACCTAGAAATAATATAAGTGCCCAGCTGCCACATGAGCCTCAAAAAGCCCCAAACCTAACTGGCGATTGCCAGCACTAACATCTGGATTCACTGAATCCACATCATGGATTAATTTGCTGTATTTCACCTGTGAGATACATTGTTCCAAGGGCTGCATCAGCTGTAAGGTAGAAAAATATATCTCTGTATGCTTTTTAGAAAGCCTGAAGCACAGAGATACCTTGGTTGAGGTCAGACTTTCCAGCTCTCAAGGATGCCTGCCCTGCAAGACTATGGGGCTTGGCAGGGCAGTGTCCATAGCAGACCTTCTGAGAAGCCTGGTCCAGTACTTTAATTGTCAGATCATCTCTATTTAAGGGTCTCCATAAAAGACAGAGCAGGATCATCATCACTGGATGAAATCCATAGCAAGGTACAGCTGTTGGCCTGCTCCGACCCGCCGCTCCGGTTAACTGCAAGGACATGGTTATGGAGTGATGTGCTGCAGGAGAGGTATTGGCATTCGTTTGGGTTTGGGTTTTTGGGTTGGTTGGTTAGTTGCTTGGGTTTTTTTATTTTCCATGAAGAGTTGATATCTTGGGAAATCTTCCAAGGCAGCCAGAAACAGAGATGGACATGCCAAAACACAATGCACGCTGGACACTGCTCCCCAGTGCAGCCTGCCAACTGGCTCCCCCAGCCAGCTCTTTCATTAGTTGACGAGTTTTTCCGTGCGCCAGGATCAGATTTAGAAGCAGTGACTGAGCTAGCAGTGAGACACACAGATGGTTTCTTTGTCAGGGCAGCAGGAGGTATACATCTTCCAGCTCAGAGGCTCAGGACACACACTCTCTAGCCTCGGGTCTCTCTGTTGACTCACTAGTTCATCCATTTTCCTAGACAAAAACAATGAGGGAATTTTTGATGGGATTCAGGTCGGAAAAACCAAGCACACACCAGGTAGGAGATGCTGGATGGGCCCTTTTTATCTCCCCACCTGCACCCTTGTTCTGCGACCCACACGTTTATTTGCTGTGCAGGTGTGGCTGGTTTCTGGCCTCTTTGGAGAACCAACACGTGCTCCAAGAGACCTTGGTGACTGCTGTTTTCCAGTCATTATGGCTGCCATAAAACTTGAGCAAGCCCATAAAACCAAGGGGAAAAAATCCAGTTTGAGTGCAAGTTTGGCCCAGAAGGAAGGAGGAGTCACACCAGGTTTAGCTTGGAGGTGCTCAGATCCCAGGCTCGGGCTTGCTGCCAGGCAGAAAAAGCTTCCGGAAAACCCAGTCTGGAGAGAGAGCTTTGTCATGGGCTGGATTTGGAGTATCTCTGAAGGGGCTCTAGGAATCCCTATGCACTTAGAGCAGCGATTCAGCCTAGAGAGAGGTGGGATGGATGGCAAGGACCTGGAAGAACATGCGAGGCAGCATGATGTCTGTGTTTAAAATGCTGAAGTTCAGGTCTGAACTCCACCTAGTTGTCATCTTAGGCACCTGAGCTTTGTGGTGGGTCACAGTCCAGAGTGGGATAACTGCTTTTCCTCTCCCAGGGCCTGGGCTGCTCTCTAGGGTTCACCAGCCAAACAGCAGCAAAGCTGGCCTCCATCTCCTGGGACTGAACCATGACAGTCCTTTTTGTCACCCAGTGGCCTCACACTTGACAGAAATCACCTCCAGAGGCTGAGGACTTGTGACTTTTCCCCAATCGCCTTGTCTGTGCCCCCTTCCCTAGACAGGGATCCCAGCTGCTTGGCCTCCCTGCCTGCTAATTCCAGGCTACTGGCCCTGTTATTCCAGCATGGGAGCAGCCAGGTGATAACATGCTTACTCAGGTGGTTGAAAA
Source organism: Porphyrio hochstetteri (assembly GCA_020800305.1). Lineage (NCBI taxonomy): Eukaryota > Metazoa > Chordata > Aves > Gruiformes > Rallidae > Porphyrio > Porphyrio hochstetteri. Next base: position 90,154,662 of record CM036938.1, read on the forward strand.
CTTTTCTAACACGTCTCAGCTCACTCAGGGACAGGGATTGGGTGATCATGGGGGTTGGACCTGATGATCTCTCAAGGTCCCTTCCAACCCCTACAATTCTGTGACTCCGTGATCTTCATCCCTGAGCCATCTCCTCACCTTGAGTGAGGAGCTAAGCTAGTTGCCTGTTTTCCTACCAGCCAGAGAAGCCCAGCAGCACTTACCCATCCGTGCTTTGATGTCTCTCAGTGAAACTAACACCACATGCGATGTGATTATATCGACTTCCCTTCCTGCATGTGGCTTCCTCCTCTCCCTCTCCGCAGAGAGCTTTCTCTGCTGGTCTGCAGGGGGTGGAGCTCGGCCGCAGGGATCCCTGCTCACACCACTGCCGTGCCAGGCCCTGCTGCTTGGCTTCTACCAGCCTCCTGTACCCTGTTTCTTTCTGGAATGCAACACAAAGAGCGTGGGAAGCACAGAGGGACCAACCCGTTGATCTACAGCACTCAGAGGAATTCCGTCGCGCTTGCTCCTTCTCCCTTGCCTCTGCTTCTTTGTAGTTGTGACCTCTCCCTGGTGAGGCCAGTCTTCTCCTTGATGGCATTTTAGAGCTGACCAGGGCACTGAATGGAGAATTAGCCAGAACACAGCGCTCTTTGTTAAAATACTTATTTTAATGTATGTAAAGGGGGCAGGTTACTGTTCAAACTCTCATACCCATCAGCAGGTATGGACCTTCCCTGAGCGGCAGAAGCCAGAGCGTAACCAAACCCGCATTTCTGTGTGAAACACAAGCTGCATTCCTCCATCCCAGCCTTCCCAACAGGGAAACCTGACTGCCTAAATTAAAACAACTAGGAGTGTGGTATTTCACAGGGCAAGAATGCCCTTTATCCTCTCTAGGAGGCTCAGGGTTTACTTCGTGCTACCAGATTACTGTCACTAGGCTGGCTCAGGGATCTGGAACGTGGCACAATACACTACAGGTTGGCAGTACCTCCAGACCCGACTTGCTCCCTGCCCTTTGTCTTGGAATTCTTTTGTCCTTCACCTTTAGTGTAGTCACAGTAGTAATCCTGCATGACAATGAATTGGAAACCTACACAAGCAGGTGGCAGTGACTTGCAGATCATAGCACTACCCACAGGACTTTGCTATCTCACCAGGCTTCGGGGCTCTAAGCTGATGTTTAGATACCTCCTGGTGTCGGAGATGGGAGAAAAGGGTCACTATATCTTTCCTGTAGCATACTCTTTCAGACACTGACTGCTATCAGGTTCATGCTGGGGCTTCATGGACCCAGCAGCAGGGAGTTCACACCCCTCTTCACAGAACTGTTACTTGAAGCACGGGTCTTGTCCCATTTTTTTGTTCAACCTAGTCAATAACACAAAAATCAAGGTTTGACTGAGGACACAGAAGCCTCCAAAATAGAACATGGGCTTTCATGCTGCAGTACTTTAGCAACCAAGAGTCTATTGAGGCAGAAAGGAGTGGAGCCACCAAAAAGGAGTGGGCCCACAAAAAGGTAAAGCCAGGTGGGATTTTGCTCTACAGGGCCCTTGTTGTGCTGCACGGTGCTATTTTAAATTTTTTTTCTTTTAGTAGCAAATACTAGGGCTAAAAGGCAACAAAGGAAGCAAAGGAAGGATAAAAGGAAGAGGAGGAGGCAGAGCGGGAGGAGAACCAGAGGGTAAAGGTCACCCAGAGCCTTGTACAAAGCACTTTTTCTTCTTTTTGATCTTTTACTTGATGAGGAAGGTTCATTCTATGTTTGTACAGTCTCAGGCCATATTATGACCTGATTTCTTGACTGAAATACATCAGCAGATATTCGCAGTCATCAGCTCTCACAAATAGGGTCACATTTTCAAAGAGGTTGATGCTTATTATATCCTAAACTGAGGATGTCAGAGGGCCCAAAGGATCTGGGGATTGGCTGCAGCTCTGCTCTTCATGTGAATGTAGACAAGAAGTTTGGGATCCCTCCTCTTCCACCATGCCTCATGTTGGAAAGTTTTAAAGCAAATTGGACAACGGAGGAGTGATCACAAAGAATTAGTTTTTCTACAAGGTTTCTGAAAGTTTCTGTTGGAGAACACAAAGAAAGACCCTGTAAATGTATCCACTCAGAGCAAGAATCAATCTGTGGGTGCATATCCTTTTTAAATTGGAGAAACACACACACCAAAGGCCCTTAAAATGCCTTGACTGTCAGACAGCTTTCAATCAGAGTTCACATCTTCTTAAATACCTAAGTCAATCAACCTCAAGACACAAAACCATAAGAAATCAGGGTTCCCAGTTGCAACGCTCACAGGAATGTGGGGTTTTTTCCTCTCTTTTGGACAACATACAAGAAACAGAAAGCTAGTTTCCAAATCATACAAATTAAAAATAAGCAACTGTTCACCAGGGAAAGACCTAGAAGTAAGCCTGGGTTGCCCATCTAGCAACCTCAAGATTAGGCTCACAGGATGATTCACGTTGGAATGGGCTTCAGGAGGTCTCCAGCCCAAGCCCTTGCTCAAAGTAAGGTCAGCTATGAAGCCACACCAGGTTGCTCAGGGCTTTGTCCAGCTGAGTGATGGTGGTTTCCAAGGATGGAGGCTCTACAACCTCCCTGTGCAGAGCTTCTCTCTCAAGGCTGCAAGTTGCAATGCAGACGAACAGGAAGGCAGAGAATGCTGTCTGATCTCTCCTGGGGTTCCTCATCAACACTTATTCACACCAGAAGGACTAGCACTCTTGGTGGAGTCTGGAATAAGCCCCACATTATTTTAAAACATCTTTGCAAAGTAAAGTTTGCTAGGGAAGTGCAAAAAAAATTATACATATCCACTCATTGTGGTCATCAGTCTATTACCTGCTGCTCATCTTCCAGGCAGGGGAGGGGGAAGCTGCATCCTGTAGCCTGAAGGGAATGAAAAGAGACTTGAAGGCCTTAGGATGGTTGGTGAAAGACTCTGGGGCACAAGTTATTTTCTCTTCCCTCCTTCCAGTTCTGGGAGATGACATGGGATGGAACAGAAGGATCTAGTCTGTAAATGCATGGCCCAGGGACTGGTGCTACAGGCAGGGCTTTGGCTTCTTTGGTCATGGCTGGTTTTATAGGACACCAGGCCTGAGAGGAGAACATGGGAAGGGCTTACCATCCAAGGGGAAAGGGTTCTAGGGAGAGAATTAGCTGGCCTCATCCATAGGGCTTTAAACTGGATTGAAAGGGGGATGGGGTTGTTGCTGGGTTCCCACCAGTGGGGCTGTGTTCTTGTATTAATGAAGGTCAGGAGGCCTCCCACACCCCAGAATTGCCTGCACACAGCTCCAGGGGGAGCTGGAAATCAGCGTGCAGCCAAGGGGCTATGTCACAATTACAGAGTCATGGTGGGACAGCTCACGTGCCTGGAATGTGGCCATGGATGGCTGTGTCCTTTTTAGGAAAGATGGGCCAACAAGAAAAGGAGGTGGAGTTGCTCTTCATGGCAAAGGGCAATACCATGTGTTGGGTTCTGTGCAGGGGTGGACGAGGAGCGAGTCAAGAGTTTGTGGGTGAGAATTAAGGGATGTGAGAGCATGGGGGACACTGCTGTGGGTGCCTCTTACAGGCCGCCTGATCAAGAGGAGGAAGTTGATGAGGCCTTCTGCAGGCAGCTGGTAGGAGCCTCACAATCACAGGCCCACGGAGAAGAGAGTCTACAAGTGATGGAAGGAGGGGGTGGCCACTTGGGAGGAATCTAAGACTGTTGTCACTAGGAAAGCGAAGGCCTCTTTGGAGTTAAACCTTGCAAGGGAGGTCAAGGATGACAGAAAGGGTTTCTTCAAATATATTGGAGACAAAACTAACACTAGAGGCAATGTAGGCCCTCTGCTGATGAGGTGGGTGCCCTGGTGACTGAGGACAGTAAGAAGGTGGAGTTACTGAATGCCTTCTGTACCTCTGTCTACACTGCCAGAGACTCTTTGCAGGACCCCCAGATGGCTGAAGCCCTGGAGGAAGTCAGGATAAATGATGAGTCTGCCTCAGTAGATGAGGATTGGGTCAGGGATGAATTAAGCCATCTGGACATCCATAAATCCATGTGTCTGTATGGGATGCACCTGAGGGTGCTGAGGGAGCTGGTGGAAGTCATTGCTAGGCCACTATCCATCATCTTTGCCAAATCACAGGAAAAGGGAGAGATGCACGAGGACTGGAGGAAAGCAAATGTTACTCCAGTCTTAAAAAAGGCAAGAAAGAGGACCCAGGTAACTACAGACTGGTCAGCCTCACCACCATCCCTGGAAAGGTGATGGAATGACTTATCCTTGGTGCTGTCTCTCGGCACATCAAGGACAAGAGGGTTGTTAGGAGCAGTCAACGTGGTTTTACCAAGGGGAAGTCATGTTTGTCCAATCTGATAGCCTCCTTTGAGGATATAACCAGAAGGATAGGTGTTGGTAGGGCAGTAGATGTTGTCTACCATGACCTCAGTAAAGCATTTGACATCATCTCCCACAGCATCCTCACAAGGATGTGGAGGAAGTGTGGTCTGGAAGGTTGAGTAGTGAGCTGGACTGAGAGCTGGTTGAAGGGAAGGAGCCAGCGAGTTTTGATCAATGGGACAGAGTCTGGCTGGAGGCCTGCATCTAGTGGAGTCCCTCAGGGATCTGTACTGGGACCAGTACTATTCAGTATATTCACTGGTGACCTGGAAGGGGGTACAGTCAATAAGTTTGCTGATGACACAAACCTGGGAGGGGTGGCTGACACCCCAGAGGGCTGTGCTGCTATTCAGAGGGACTTAGACAGGCTGGAGAGCTGGGCAGGGAGAAATTTAATGAAATAGAACAAGGGCAGGTGTAGGGTCTGGCATCTGGGGAAGGACAGTCCCAGGTACCAGTATAGGCTGGGGACTGGGCTGTTGGAGAGCAGAGTAGGGGAGAGGGACCTGGGGTCCTGGGGAACAGCAGGGTGACCATGACCAGCAATGTGTGCTCGTGGCTAAGAAGGCCAATGGCATCTGGGGTGTGTTAGAAGGGGGGTGGTTGTGTGGTTAATAGGTCAAGAGAGGTCCTTCTCCCCCTCTGCTCTGCCCTGGTGAGACCCCACCTGGGATATTGGGTTCAGTTCTGGGCCCCTCAGCTCAAGAAGGACACAGAAGTCCTTGAAAGAGCCCAGCACAGGGCACCAAGGTGATGGAGGGAGAGGAACGCCTTCCTTGTGAGGAGAGGCTGAGGGAGCTGGGCCTCTTTAGCCTGGAGAAGAGGAGCCTGAGGGGTGACCTCATTAATGTTCACAAAGATATAAAGGGTGAGAGTCAGGAGGACAGAGCCAGGCTCTGCTCAGTGATGTCCAAGGACAGGACAAGGGGCAACAGGTGTGAACTGGAGCAGAGGAACTTCCATGGGAATGTCAGGAGGAATTTTTTCCCTGTGAGGGTGGCAGAGCCCTGGGACAGGCTGCCCAGAGAGGGCATGTCTTCTCTGGAGACATTCAAACCCACCTGGATGTGTTCCTGTGTGATTTAGTCTGGGTGATCCTGCTCTGGCAGGGGGGTTGGACTAGATGATCCTTCAAGGTCCCTTCCAACTCCTAATGGTCTGGGATTCCGTGATTGCTCACAGTGATCTCAATCCCTAAACTTAAATTAGAAAATCAGCTGCCATCAATAAAATAACCTCGGTGTTTTCAGCCACCAAGGAGGAGGATTCCTGAGGTAGCCTGGAGCTCCTACATCACACAAGGCTCCAGCGATCCGTGTTGCCTTATGTGGGAATATTCCGACTGGCCCCAGGGAGGAGGTGTGCACAAGCAGGTTCAACTGGTGTAAAAGGTATGATGGCTGCAAGTCGTAGCCCATGCCAGGGCTTACTTCACTTATTCCACCATCCCACGATACCATCAAGCCTTAAGAACACTTCGGCAAGAATAAAAGCATCTTAAGAGCTGTTAGAAGATTCACAGAGGGTTAACCCCTAACTACTGCTGGGAAACAGGTGGATATGTCCATAAATGCAACTCTGTGAGATTACAGCCTACCACAGATGGGGGCTGGTCTAGTTAGTCACAAGGCTTCCCCCAGTTCAGGTATTTTTACATAATATTTCCTACATTGCCTATATATTTTCATTCTTATTCCCTACACACAAATAGAGCCCGTTCCCAAGAGCCTGATGCACATTTTATGTGGTGGGTTAGAGACAGCAGGAATTGAGCTGTCCTGGTGCAGGCAGCAGCTCTTACTTCAAAGATGTGACTGCAATGTGTAACTGTACTGACAGGGAGGAATAGGTACTGATTTTCATTCCTGTAGTATTGATGTTCCACTCTGCAGTTTCATGCCTTGCCAGAGGCAGCGATGAAGAGGGTTATTCTTGTTAAGGAACGAAGAGAAAAGAGCACAGCACAATTCTCAGACCAAGTTTCAGGGACTGTTACTCAAAACAACTATTTATCTGCGATTTGAATTTGTTTTAGTTGGGAAATCTTCTTTTGGTCAGCTTTTATCTCTGTTCTTCAGTTATCGCTGTTAGAGCGCACGCACATCCCTGTGAGACTTAGAGTAGGGCAACAAGAACAACACTGTTATGGGTCTTTGTATCATTTACTGTAACTCTCTAATCTTTTCCTGCACACAAAAATACAGTTCTGTTGGCAGATACCAAGGCACCTGGGATCAGCTCAGCATTCTTGTGCTTACCCCAGGCTCTACTTCAAGGCTCTTCTTCATATCAGTGCTACAAAAATATCTGTGATAAAGTTGCGGACACAACCTTTTTTCTCACACACTGAACCTCTGCGGTACAAAGAAAAGCCACCCACCCCAGTTTTGCATCCAGCATCTCCCAGCTCCTCTTCCCCTCACTCACTGGGCTGGTGGAGATTCCTCCTTTGCAGACTAACAGTTGTGATGCTCCTAGCAAGGGGACTCGATACTGAAACATGGATGCTGCTTCCTCGCTTTGCTTCTAACTATTTGGGACATTCTCCTCCCCTCCTCTCTATTCATCACTGCCTCTTTCATCCCCAAGAGCTCATACTCAAGGATGCCCCAAGCCCAGTTACTCGGCTGTGTGCTCTGAGGTGCAACTCAACCTGCCTTGTGTGTCAGTAGCCAGAGCTCCATTTTCCTCTCTCCTCATTCCCAACTTAAAAATCTGATTTCTTAGTGCTATGTCAGGCTTTATCACCCTTCCTGCACCAGCACCATTCAAAGCCACACAAGTTTCTCCCTTTCCCACCTCCTGGTAGCAGAGACACCGGAGGAAGCCAAACCACACCGGAAGGCAGCGATGCCAAGTAACTTGCAGATTTCCTGTTAGAGGACTTATGGAAAAGGAACGACTTATTTTTCCTTCATGTTATTCACTCATTTAAACACTCCCCGGTGTTTCCTGTCTTGGCAGAAGCTACATTTGATGTATGCAAAACCCTCCTTCAAAAGACACAAGACAGTCATATGCCATCACGTCAGTTGCCCCTGGATGTTTCCTGGGATCATAAAATCACAGAATGGTTTGGGTTGGAAGAGACCTCAAAGATCATCTAGTTCCAAGCCCCTGCCATGGGCAGGGACACCCTCCCCTAGCCCAGGGTGCCCAAAGCCCCATACAACCTGTCCTGGAACACCTCCAGGGATGGAGCTTCCACAGCCTTTCTGGACACCCTGTGCCAGGGCCTCACCGCCCACAGAGTGAAGAATTTCTTCCTCAGGTCTCACCTAACCCTGCCCTCTTCCAGCTTGGAGCCATCGCCCTGTGTCCTGTCCCTGCACTCCCTGGTGAGCAGCCCCTCTGCCCCTTTCCTGTGGGACCCCTGTAAGTGTTGGTAGGCCGCAATTAGGCCTTCCTGGAGCCTTCTCTTCTCCAGGCTGAACCAGCCCAACTCTCGCAACCTGGCTTCATAGGAGAGGTGCTCCAGCCCCCTGATCATCTCCGTGGCCTCCTCCAGACCTGCTCCCACAGGTCTGTATCTTCCCTGCACTGGGGACCCCAGAGCTGGACCCAGTGCTGCAGGGGGGTCTCACCAGAGCAGAGGGGCAGAATCCCCTCCCCCAACCTGCTGGCCACATGGTTCTTGACACAGCCCAGGACACGTTTGGCCTTCTGAGCTGCCAGCACACACTGACAGCTCATGTTGAGCTTGTCATCAATCAGCCCCCCAAGCCCTTCTCAGGGCTGCTCTCCATCCATTCTCCACCCAGCCTGTCGCTGGGCTTGGGATTGCCCCGACCCACATGCAGGACGCTGCACTTGGCCTTGTTGAACTTCATGGGGTTCTCATGGGCCCACCTCTCCAGCCTGTGAAGGTCCCTCTGGATGGCATCAGGAAGGTTCTATTTGTATTATTTTAATGAAAAATAATTTTCTGTGGCTTCCAAAGTGTGAGTTCAAGTACAGCATATAAAAACAATTTCCTTAAATTATTTCAGAATTTCCTGAAGATTCCTTACTTTTCCTATCAACAGAAATAACCAGATTTCAGAAACTACTTGAAAAAAAACCCTTGCCCAAGCGAATGAATCCTAGCACAGTGAAGAAGTTGCATGTGCTGGTTATCAGGGGTCGTGCACCTTCATATGCACTTGTGTGTACATAATTAAAAAGAAATAAAACCCACCTCCCCTTGCCATATTAAATATAGCAGTTATTAGAGCTTCTGAGTGCTTAAGACAATCTTGTTACTTACACAAGAACTTAAAAGCTTTTTGGGAAGGGATTAATCCATTTTGGAAACCCTGGTTCTTGTTGATGAACCTTCTGATAAGGTCACAGTGTCTGTGCCAACAGATCTGTTCTTTCACGAGGAGGGGAAGAATGTATTTCTTTACCAAAGAAGTTGTGAGAGGGCAACTTCATGGTCATATTTAACAGATATAAACCGCCTTTGTTTTTTAATGATGAGAGAGAGTGATATTTTTGCAGCCTCTCTCTATCATATCTCAATTATGCTCTCTTCCAATAAACCAGAAATATTTTTATTACCTCTTGATCTCTTGAAACAAGGAGACTTCATGCATCATCTGGCAGCCCTGTGCAAGCAGTTTGTACTTGAATTTCCAGAAACACGGCGTGTTATTTACATTGCTAGTTGCAACACTTAATTCTGTGTAAAAGCTCCCTTAGATTTCACCAATCATGGCCTTTTCTTTTTTTTTTAAATAAACAGTGGGTGAAGGCAAGAAGAACACTGCAGGACAGGAAAATATTGCAGCTGGTCTTGGAGCTGGAGGCTAAATACAGATACCGTGCTCGCTGCTGGATGATGTTGATGAACTTGCTGGGGTTTCTTGATGCAGACCCAAAATTTCAGTTTCCCAGCAGGGCTGGTGCACAAAATAGCTGTTTTCTAAAAGGCCTACACGGTGTTTTCCAGGGGAAGTGCTGATTAGCCTCGATTTGTGGGAAGCCCACTGCTCACCACTGTTCTTCAGCCCTGTGGAAGAAGTCTTTGGAGATTCTCCAAGGAGATGGTTGGGTAGGAGAATTGTCTGACTGCTAAATAACAGTATGAAAGTTGTAACAATCAAACAATGCTCAAGTACCAAAACACACCCATCACACATCGACACCTGCTCCTACTTCTGTGTCTGTTGCTGCTCTTGTTGGAGCAAACATCATCTCTCCTCCACCATCTACCCCTTCCCAGTTGCTTTCTAATGGGAGACCACTGTTATCACTGATAAAGCTTACTGGGGTCTGCAGACTTCCATGCTCATTTTGGTTTAATCAAGCTGGACATCATTAAATAGGAGACACCAGGTGACTGTTCAATTAAGAGTTGATATTCCACATTTCCAAGGTATTCAAAACAAAACAAGGTCTTGCATCAAACTAACTCCACTGGAGTAATATATAGGAAAAAAAACCCCAACCCCCAAACAACTGGAATATACATCTCTGCAGAAATAAAACATGATACCAGAAAAGATTCCAGAAACCTGATTTTAATTCTGGAACTTCATGCATGGCTCACCCTGCACTCCCAGCCCTTCAAGGAGAAAGGAGCGGAGGAAGGTATTTAGATGCAAAGAAAGGTATTAATTTCCCCTAACCCAAGCCATCTAAAAAGTAAATGGCTGATAGTCATCTGGGCTGCTTTTTTAACATAGGTTGAAATAGCTGCTACGTGCAAGTCTCCCTTTCTCTCTCCCCGGGGGCTGTAGAAAGCATTTGAGCACCACACTTAAATAGGGGCCTGAAAATAACCCATAGGTATCCCACCCTCCTGAATCAGAAGCACACTGGAGTCCCTGGAAAAGCAAACATGGAAGTGAGCAAGGTGTTTGCACTCTCAGCCTCCCCACTGAGGTCAGTTGCTCAGGATATCCTCACTGCTCAGCAGCACTGACCCTACCAGCACAGCGCTGCTCTGCCAAGGCACGCTCCGAATGCATCCGCACAAGCCTATCAGAAGTTCAAATGGAAGGGCTGCAGTCCAAGCCAGAAAGAGTTCACAGAATCACAGAATCACAGAATCACAAGGTTGGAAAAGACCTTTAAGATCATCGAGTCCAACCATTCACATCCTAAACTAAACCATACCCCTAAGTACCTCATCTACCCTTTTTTTGAACACATCCAGGGAAGGTGACTCAGCCCCTCCCTGGGCAGCCTGTTCCAGCCCTGACAACTCTTGCAGAAAAAAATTTTTTCCTAACATCCAATCTAAACCTGCCCTGGCACAGCTTCATGCCATTCCCCCTTGTCCTGTCACCTGTCACCTGGCTGAAGAGACCATCACCTACCTCTCTATAACCTCCCTTCAGGTAGTTGTAGGTGGTGAGAAGGTCTCCCCTCAGCCAACACAAAGAGGGGGAAAAAGACCAAAAAAAGAAGAAAACCCAGGTTTTAAATCTGTGACTTGACAGGATCCTCCAGCCTGAGAGTGTTTTGCTTTCTGGGGCTTCTGCAGCGTGAGAGCGACACATGCAAGCAAGTGAATGTGTGTAAAGGGAGCAGAGTCTGGCCAAACCAGCTTCTCCTCCTGACAGCAGCACTCTGCAAAACTCCCCCTCCACTTTTACTTGGTGGGTGTCCCCCTAGCATCACCCCAAGGTACAGTGCTGTAGTGTAGATGTGTGCAGGCTGCCCAGGGAGCGCAGGAGCAGCGATTCAAGACCCCAGATGTCAGAAAAACCTTCCTGGATGAGTGAATGCAAGTGGGAAATGTGTAGAGAACTAAGGGGGGGCAGCGGTGGGGGGGCTGCAGGGTTGATTCTGGGGAAGAAGAAGTCCTGGAAAGGAGCTCCCCTTTTTATTGCTGTGGCTTTGTGCTGCGAAACCCAGTCTAACGCTCGTGAGCAAGCACTTTGCCCTTTATTGGTCACATATTTAGCATCCAGCTGTCAGGGGATGGCATGCAAGGAGCAGGGACAGGGAGGGGGAAGCAGCTCATCTGCCTTTTCCTTTCTTTTTATTTTTCTATTTTCCACGCACGCCGCCAGCTCCAGGCCAACTTTAAAAAACAAAACAAATCAAAAGAAAACAAACAAACAAAAAAAGCCACCCAACCCCAGCCGCATCACATTGAGAAACAAAGCTTAAATGCAAAACGCTGCCCCTGAAGAAATGTGGAAAGAGCAGGAGCTGGCGGCTGGTGACTGCTGCTATTCATCTGACCAAGCAGCATTTGACATTTGGGCTTGGCGCGTCTCAGGTTTCCCTCTAGTAAGATATGGGCTGACTCCTCAGCAGCCAATCTGGGCTGGAGGCTGCAGATGATGCCGCAGGGAGGCGCAGATGAGATACGCACACATCCGAAATGACAGAGCACGCTGCCAGACCGTGTAAGCTCCGCTCAGGCAAAGCCTGACCTCAGTTGCACCAGATGCATTGCAGCACTGCCCAGTCCTCCTGCACTTCCTGGGAACAGCGCTCAGCTGCGAATTCCTCTCTCTATTTTTTTATCCCCCTTCACGTTTCTTGGTGGCTTGTACTTGTTTCAGCTTCTCTTCCCCCAGTTCTGAGAGTTTTGTGTTTCCTGCTGCCATGTGGTTTATCTTCTGTTGTAATCAGGAGCCAAGTGGAAGCTGTTTTACAAGACCAGCATTAAATTTCCCAACCCAGGTTGCAATCAACCATGCTGAAATTTTGCATGAGCTACAAGCAGGGACTTACACAGGCGGAGTTGCAGCATAAATAAGATGAATACTAAAACAAGCCCCACCATAAGGGTTGTTAGAAGTATTACCTGTTCTCCATCCGAGGGCTACAACCCTCCTTGACAAAACCAGAGTTGCACGACACAGGGTTTCAGCGAGTGGATAAGGTACTTTCATTGCCTCTCCTCTCACCAGACCCCTCACGACTGTCGTTGGCCATAGTGCCAGCCAGTTTCCCAGCTCCTAACCGTGCTGCCCCTCAAGACCCACTTCTCACCCTCACTTCCAGTCCTTGAGAGTCCCCGCGAAATGTGCAGAATCAGTTGTGTAACCCGTGTGGACCAAGCTGAGCACTAACCTAAGTACCTTTCTTGGGTGACAGCAAGCATCTAAGCACCCTGAAGCCCCAGCAGGTACCCACTCATGTAAAAAGCCACACAGGGGCCCTGATCACAGTCCCACTGAAAGGACTGGAGGAAAAAAAAACACATTAAGGAGTGCTGTTGAATGCTGCAAACCCACTGTTCACACACTGGTGTCCCTATCCTTGCCTTTGGGTGGTGGATGGCCTCATCCAAGGTTGGTTTTCTGCATGGCACTTGGCTGCCCTGAAGCAGAGCACTGCTGCTCCCTACTAGCACAGCAGCAGGAAGCAGAAAGACCTTGGGCAAAGCTTAGCTCACCATCAGTGCCATTTCTTTGTAGGAGGAGATGTTGGAGGCCTCCTAAAGCAGGGTCTTGGGGCATCATGTCTGCCTGTGGTCAGGCGTGTGACGTGACCGCAGGGACATGCAGGTTTCATGGCTGCTGTGCATTATCACAGTCCAGTCGTGCAACATATGGCATGTTCCTGAGCAGAAAGTATGCTTGAGACACTCATCTCCTCTGCTAATAGCAGCTGGGCCTTTGCAGAGGCAGCTCTGAGGGCGCTGATGTAGACAAGTGACAGCAACTGATGGCTATGAACAGTCCAGCCTCAGTGGCCCACACGAGCAGCCCCATAAGAGCAGCTACAGTGGCAATTCAGGGCATCTTGAGGAATAAATCTGAGGTCTCATCTCTTCTAGATCCTCCCAAAGAACCTCTGCTTGCTGTGAAAACACTATGACCCATCCTGACCTCTCCTTGATGCTCTGCTTGGCTGAAGAACATGCAGTCTGCTGAACATCCCATAGCCATCCAGCACAAAGACCTCCGGCCACCCCTCACAGCACACACCGATCTCAGCTCCTGTGTATGTGCCCTGACTGCCTCTGGTGAGAGGGGAGCACACAAACCCAGCTCTGAGAACTGGCTGCAGTGTAATCCTGCATCCCAGCAGGCAGGGATTGTCTCTAAATATCCCTTGTGCTGATTTTCCTTGTGCAGGATGTTCTTCAGGTCCATGGGTGGAAGATGGGAAGAGCGATAGGAGGCCCATCTGCAACATCAACCTGAAACAGGGACTGAAACAGGGATCTCCTGACACACAAGGAGGAGTCTGAGGTACCAAAGAAGTTCAGCACATCTGAACAACGGCAGCCTTCCGTTCCCCATTCCGCAGGCAGGGTGCAAACATTAGCACTTGGGGTGTTTTGGCCGTTGCACAGGAAGATGAGCAGGTTTAACCCCAGTCCCTAGGCAGGCGTGGGCTGGACGGGCTTGTCTCCCAGGGCACACGGTGAGCAGTGTGACCATGGCCTGACATCTCCCAGGAGGGCAAGGAAGACAGCTCACTCAGCTCTTTAAATTATCCTTAAAATCATACGTGGTTTTCATTGTTCTAGCTCTAAGCTGCACTCCTACCACGTGGCTTTACGGCCAAGACTGGATGAGTCCTACCACATATATATATATATACACAGTTGTATTTCTATCATCCAGGTGTTGAGCCCTGAAATAGGAGGAGAGGGATCTCCTTTACTCCATGCCACAAGGAGAGCTTGGAGAACACTACCAAGAAGCCTAAAAAAGCCAGAGATGCCTCAGCTCACAGGCTGCAGGGCCAGTGAACCATCAGCACCTTATACACACATGTGCAACAAGCAGTTCTGTAAGTCACATAATGCATTTTTAGAAATATAGTTGCCATCAAAAGAACATTGTTTTCCCTGGGAAAAGTCCTCCCTTTGTCCTCACCCACGAACTCTCATGGCTAGAATGGAGCAGGAGGAGCTCTGGCTGCGAGCTTAGGAAGCAATCTAGATAAACTTCAGCATATTCAGGGTGGTTGCTGACCCAAAGGATTTTTCTTTATATCAAGCACATGCTTTAACCAGCCAATTGCCACTTCAAAACATGCCAGAGTAACCCCTGTCCTGGCCTCAACAGGGCTGGCAAGTCAGAGATTTACGTAAGAAGTAAAGCTTCCCCTAGGACAAACAACAGGCTGCATGAACACAATCGTTCAGCAGCTGCTGAGAACGCTCCTTTCTTAATCAGACTCGGTGAACATGGTGTGACACGGCCTCCTTACCTCACCTGGGATTCAGACCATGTGCTCACATCGTGCTTGTGCTATGCAGAGAAGCACTGTAAGGCTCAAGTGCCAGGTCAGGGTGAACTGGGCAGTTGCACAAGGAAACAGTAAGGACCTACCCATGCTCTTAGACCCACACTGGGACAAACATGCCCGCGTTTTTGGGAACTGAGGGGTCCTGGGTGTGACATACCTTTGGTGGCCTTAATCGCGAGCGGATCGTGCTGCATCTGACTGATCTGAATGTCACATATTGGGTCAGGCCAAGGAGCTCCTCACCTGCAACCTGATATTGGCCAATGTCAACAGCAGACCTCAGTAGCCCCAGCCCACCTTGGGAAAGAGCTGTCTAGCCAGCCAAGCCACGGGATAAGCTTAAGGGTTGGGAATGGAAAATGAGATTGGGGACGTGAATTGGAACATCAAGTTTTGGCTAATTCATTTAAAACATGTTGGATTCTGATATCCATTTCATGTGATGCGCTGTAGCATTGCACCAGGCATCTACCTCAGCACTACCCCTGACATCTAACAGCTTAACCAGCTATCTTGGGTGGAGGGTCAGCTTTCTACCCTTCACCTTTTAGCCAAGAGTTATCTAATCACTTGGCTCCTGAGTTCTGTCCAGGGCAGGACCCAAGGCTGCAACATGCTCACTACAGCTCAAGCTTTGCACAAGGGAGTATGTTGAGCAAAGCAGCGGGTAGAAGAGGGAGCAAAGAGTGTGGGAGCTTGGGAATGCAGCCTCTGGGTGCCTGTGCTGTGCTCTGCAGTTTCTCAGCTTGTCTCTAAATATCCCTTGTGCTGATCTTCCTTGTGCACGATGTTCTTCAGGTCCATGGGTAGAAGATGGGAAGAGCGATAGGAGGCCCTTCTGCAACATCAACCTGAAACAGGGACTGAAACAGGGATCTCCTGACACATGAGGAGGAGTCTGAGGTACCAGAGAAGTTCAGCACATCTGCAGCAACCTCGTGCTGGCAACACCACATCTAGCTATGGCTCCAGCTACCTACCTCTCTCCACAAGTTGTACCACCTAACTGCACAAATGCCTAAGCAACAGGTACAGTGGACAAAGGGAGAACAGGGAATTAAAGGAGGCAAGAAAGGAAAGAAGAGAACATCCCTATATGGAAGGAGTCCCAAGCTACTTCTCCATCGCATGTGGGCTGATCAGAGTCACCATTTCTCCCCTCTCCTTCCCAGGAGAGTCACGCTGAAATCCTTCCCATCTCAGAAGCCAGTGATTTAGACTGGAGTGACACAGGTGGTAGCAACATACCACAGATTCTTTGGGTTTGATTGGCTCTGAAGTGACTCTCGGGGCATCTATTTTTAGGCCTGTGATTGCATTTTTCCACAGCACTCAATCACCCTGCCTCTCACCACACTGCTGGGCGCAGCAAGAAAAGGCAGCCACTGTTGGCAAAGGACAGAGACCAACCCTCCAGCCCAGGAAACCAACAGACATGAGCAAGGAGCAGACTTGCTTTGAAGTACAAGAGTCATAGGTCCATTGCTGAGGTATCTGAAAGCCATTTAAGCATCAGCTCAGGCATCAGAAAGCCTTGAGCAACAAGAAGTTCTTGAGAACCCGACTCCTGACAGTTTTAGTGTTCCACTTCCCTACCATCTTCCCCTGAATCTGAGATGCCTGAAGACTGACGCTTGACACTGTTGGAGCAGTACTCATACATGTTGAGTTACACCTTTTGCTTAGCATCACCTTACATTCTTTTCACAGGCTCACAGAGCTGTTGGGGTTGGAAGGGACCTCCAGAGATCATCAGGTCCAACCCCCCTGCCAAAGCAGGGTCCCTAGGACAGGTCACACAGGTCGGTGTCCAGATGGGGCTGGAATATCTCCAGAGAAGGAGACTCCACACTCCCTGGGCAGCCTGTCCCAGGGCTCCCTCACCCTCACCAGGAAGAAGTTCTTCCCCAGATGGGTGTGGAACTCCCTGTGCTCCAACTTGAGGCCATCACCCCTTGTCCTGTCCCCACAGACACTGAGAAGAGGCTGGCCATGTCCCCCTGTGTCCCACCCTTCAGCTATTGATCCCGATTGAGCAGATCCCCTCTCAGGCTTCTTTTCTCCAGGCTGAACAGTTCTCCAAATTAGTCACAGAATCACAGGGGTTGGAAGGGACCTTGAGTGATCATCAGGTCCAATGCGAATGATCAAATATTTATTATTCTACAAACTGCAGATTTGCTGAATACCAGTTTTATTATTACTCCTAAAACATGATTTAGAAGGTTCTGGTGTCTGGTGAGTATACCTTTCCTTAAAAAGTGCATCGTTTCGGCTTCATTTAGGTGAGAAACTTTGGCCTTGCCAGTGTGAGGGAAAAAAACTACTTGAAAACATGATTTGTTTAATGGTCAATTGGATGATCAGATGTCCAGTAAATACCATGCTGTAAATACTCCACCATCTCTAAAGTTCTACCCTCTGTACATTATGTGCTCTTCTGCTTTGCACTCTTTCTAAATTTTGCAAATACAGAAAATCACCATAGAAGTTCTGGGCTCCAGCTTGCTGCCAACATTCAGAACTCTCAAAGTAAAACCCAGGTGAGCTTTCCTTTGAGATGTAGTCAGATGGTGTTTCCAAGCTCCATTAATCAATTGTTTAGTAACAGGAAGGATAAACATTTCACAGCATCACTGATTTTCTAAGAGATTAAAGCTGGGGTTTCACAATCATTAATGCCACATTTGGGCAATTCCTCATCCCTCAGAAAACAGACTCAGCCCAGGCAGGGTGTGAACACGCAGCCCTTCTGTGGATTCATAGAACAGTGTGACCACCAGAGGAAAAACAATACCTGCTCTTCCTTAATACCTGCTGGGGTGAATTCATCATGCTGACAATTCCAAATAGGTGTGGATTAGATCTGTGAATTTACACCTGGGCTGCTCGCAATTCCTATGACTGGAGCATTTCAACGCGGTGTTACCCTCCCTACAGCTGAGTTTCTTATCAAGTCATAGAATCATAGATTGGTCTGGGTTGGAAGGGACCCCAAGGATCACAGAGCTCCAACCCCCTGCCACAGGCAGGGACACCAACCTCCAGGCCTGGATCTACACAAGGTTGCCCAGGGCCCCAGCCAACCTGGCCCTGAACACCCGCAGGGATGGGGCACCCACCCCCTCTCTGGGCAGCCTGTTCCAGCCCCTCACCATTCTCTCTGGAAAGAACTTCCCCCTAAGATCTCATCTAACCCTTCCCTCCTTCAGCTTCAACCCATTCCCCCTTGTCCTGCCAGTCTCTGCCCTTTTAAAAAGTTGATCCCCCTCCTGTTTGTATAAATGGCAGACTTCAATAAGTTTAAGAATATGAACTTGTTATCTTAGCTCACCTTCTGTAAGAAATACTTACCCACCTTAAAGCTGAAGCCATCAATCGTGTAATTCAGGCTAAACTCAAGCTCCCATCTACCTGATCAGGAATACTCTCACAATGAGACAAGAACTTGCCTGAAATTGTGTCCTTCAGCAGCTTTGAGACTCAAATTCACTTTTTTTTTCATAGAATGCCACACAACATCCCATCTTAACTATCAAATCTCCAGTAGAACTGCTTATATACGCTGCAAAAAGGAGTGCAACAGGTTAAGTCAATACCCATCAGGCCTGTCTGCCTTCTCCCTCTCTCATACACACTTGCTTAAGGTTGGGGTTTAATAGCTTTTTTTTCCTGGACAAAGGAGCCATAACCTACTCTCTTCTTCATCTTGTGTCACATGGAGCACCTCAGTCATCCTCCTGCTGAACAAAACCCTCTCAAACCACTCCCTGAGCCATCAGATGCTTTCTGAGGCACGTTAAAACAAGAGACACCAAGGACTATGGGATGTAGAGGAGCAAAGGCTCGTTCGGCCTGTCTGAAGCCCACAGAAGGAGAAATGGGACCTGGAATTCCGGGTGATTCGGTGTCAGGGTTAAGCTAGCCGGCGCTGCGGAGGAAAGCTGTGCCCCTGCACGGAGGACAGTCGCCTCTGTGGCAGGGGGGTGAGCAGGGTGTTTAAAACACCCCACCACGTGGCAGAAAGCTCCATCTACACTTATGAGAGAAGAGCCGCGCAGGATTAGTGAGGGCAATGAATAATTTACAACAAGTGCTTTCTTTTCTCACACATTTCAAGAAAGAGAGATTCAAATTTTCATTACTCTGACTAGCAGAGTCTCCTCACACAAAAATTAAAGACTATGCCTGAGCCTAAAAAGACTTTTTTGTCTGCATTTGGTACAATGAATCTGTGTAATGGTTTCTAAAATCTGACAGAGTTCTGTATCTTCTGCTCCTTCCAGAACTCTACTAAACTGCCCTAATCCCATCTGCTCTCAGCAGAGATGCCCTCATTTCCCAAAGGCAGAAGCACAATCCTGACATTATTGTATCTGGGAAACTGGAGAACTCACTTTGGAACGATGTGCAAAAATCAGATAGTACTGCTGTTGTGCTGTAATAAATGATTGGACTCAATAGTAAAGACAGGCTCAGACCAAATCCTCAAGGCAAAGCATCTCCACATATTGTGGGAGACAGGCTTAGACATCAGATGTCAATGCCTGTGCCCATCTTTACTAATAACTTGGTGCAAAAGCCAGTGTTCTAAAGCACAGCAAACTGTGTTTGTGCAGCCTGGCACAGGACCTGGTTTTGCACTTGTGGGAATAGCACACTCCGGGCTTAAAAGGGAACTCAGGACCTGCAGGAGGGGAATGCAGCATGACCCCCCAAAGCCCAGAGCACCCATGCACCTTTCAGAAGGACATCTCCCTGGATACAAAGCCACTGAGGACTCACTTGATGACTTGGTAGTCTCCACACAGCAACTGCCAGTGACATAACAATTCACCAGATTAATTCACAGAATCAGTAGGTTGGAAAAGACCTTTAAGATCATCGAGTCCAACCATTCCTGTCCTGTGCTAAACCAGATCCCTGAGCACCTCATCTCCCCGGCTGTTAAACACACCCAGGGGTGGGGACTCAGCCCCCTCCCTGGGCAGCCTGTGCCAGGCCCTGACAACTCTTGCAGGGAAGAACTTTTCCCTCCCATCTGAGCTGACCCTGCCCTGGGGCAGCTTGAGCCCATTGCCCCTTGTCCCATCTCCTGTCCCCTGGCTGAAGAGACCATCGCCCACCTCTCTGCACCCTCCTGGCAGGGCAGGGGAGGTGGGGAGAAGGTCTCCCCTCAGCCTCCTCTTCTCCAGGCTGAACACCCTCAGCTCCCTCAGCTGCTCCTCAGAGGATTTGCCCTCCAGCCCCTTCCCCAGCCTGGTTGCCCTTCTCTGGACTCGCTCCAGGACCTCAATGTCCTTCTGATGGTGAGGAGCCCAGAACTGGACCCAGCACTCGAGGTGCAGCCTCACCAGTGTCGAGTCCAGGGGCACAATTGACACAAGGTACCCTAAATGGGCAACAGAGAACAGGAGCATGTTTGGACAATCCACCCTAATTCGGACACCTGGGTGGGTTTTAAACCCAACAAAGGGTTTGCATGCTCCCTCACCAAACTGAACTTGTCATCCTTAACGTTCATACCACCAGGCACTGCAACCCCAGACCACAGGCAGGCAAAAAGAAAGAAATTAAGTTTACTCCCAGAATGAGAGCATTTTCACTTACTGCCCCTGGTAGCAGATGCTAAACTTTAAAACTTGGAAGTTGTGGAAGAAGTGGCAGGTATTGTAAACACAATAGAACAAGTTCCAGTAACTTGATGGCAAAGGATTTCACTGTTCTGCATCAGCATGACAAAACCCTTCATCAGAGGCTCCTACAGGAAGCAAACAGGATAAAAATGGAATGATAGGGGAATAAGCAGTTGGCTCACACAGCAAAGCAAGGTCGCTAGCAGTATGTACAATCATCTGTGCTGACAGCATGTCCACAGGTTATCTGGAACGTTCGCTGGGCATCACAATGTGTTTTGCAGAAAAGAGCAATTATTCAGGGTGATCTCTCACAGCCAGGGTGGATCTCAAAGAATGAGTGATAAAAGGGGACAATGAAACATTATGTGCAAGATAGAGTGTATGAAGGAGATTGTTCTTTACTGTACCTACACCGTGATGAGCTCTGAAAGAACTGTTGCTACACGGGGATGAGATCTTGGAAAAAGTTCTCTGAAAATAAAGAGTTCAAGGATTATCCACAGTGGAGAAGTAAGAGTGAATTAGTTAATGGCTATTATGGAAGGAACTAGGAGTATAAAACATCCTGCTTTATAAAATCCACGTGACATCTGTATCTTAAACACTGAAACCCCAGTAACCCTAACTAAGATACAATAGGGCAGGGAAAACATGTACTGCATTAGATGAACATCTGGTTTGCTGCCTTATGGCTGCTGGGTTTTTTTTTTTTTAATCCTATAAAGAACATTAAGTATTTCCCCATCCATTAAAAACACTGTATCCATAAAAACCCCAGGAATGGCATAGTTCAACTGTTACCCACCAGTACCTGCCTTGACCGGAATTTCTTGCCAGTCCAGTCAGTCAGGTTTTGAAGAACCTCTCACCTTTCACAATCATCACAGCTCATGCCAGCAGAGTGGCAAGAAAAAGCTGCAGATAAGCAGTATTTTAACAGAGGATGACAAAGAATAAAGGCTGAAGTTCTTGGCATGAGTCTCTGTAACAAGGTCCAGGCTCTGGAGAAGCACGTGCTGCCTCTGACGTGGGATCTGTCCAACCAACTGTGAGCATCTTACACAGATGCCTACACCAGAGCAAGCAGTAAGCTGCTTCTGATGTCAGTGGAGATCTCATGCCATCCACATGACACCTGTATGACATCTGCATGATGTCAAATGATTCATAACTCCACTGCAAGAGGCAAGAACTCGGTTGGATGTGCAGTGCTCAACCTGGCTGAGAACAGACCCACAGTAACTGGCCCAAGAGATACTGTCAGAGGAAGCTAAGACATGAGTTGCTGTGTGCATGTAGTTAGTTACCATGCAGCAACACGGATGCAGATACCTCCCTTCTTGGAAGACTGGAAGATTGCTAGTAAACACCAGTCATTCCTCGGCCAGGACAAACATTCTCTCCGACAACGAACACTGTTAACAGTTCTCACAGTGATTTACTCCAAAAGCAAATGACCAAACAAATACCAGGGCTTTTTTTTTCCTGTTATATTTATTGTTCTTTTAGGAAGCACAATGTTAAGTTTTATCTTTCACTCATTTTCTTTTCCCGTGGGTACAGGTTACATCCATCGACCTAAAATCAGTATGTACTTCAGAAGGTCTCCAATTAAATTTTCACATTTCCTGATTATAAAAGAGGCACATATGCCAGACAGCAGCAGCAGTAGCTGAAAAAAAGAACAGTTTAAGCAGTACCTGCTTAAAAAGCTGCACTGACTGCTATATTAAGGCAGTTCGGTGAAAGTTGGACAGGCAGTTTCCTCAGGAAATGGAAAGAATTTTGCCTACAGAAATACATTAACTTTGATTGAGAAGAGGCTTTTAGAAAATACTTCATCAGTGTGAAATTACATTGGTGTAACTCTTCCTTTAGTGAGAAAGGTATTAATGAATGTTTTTGTTCAGATTTCAGACTTCTTGGCTATTCCTTCACCTTGCAGGAATGGCACAAAAAGAAGGCAGGTAGCGATGCTTCACTGTCACAAAAGGCAGAGGTTTCTCAGGGAATCAGGAATTCAGGCAACGGCTGCAGTCTCCAGGATCTCTCAGGCCGTGTTCTCAATGAGAAGAGCAATGCCTTGTCCACCACCAATGCAAGCTGAGCCAACTGCGTACTTCCCACCGCGACGCCTGCAGGGGAAAGGTGACAGTGAAAATCAAGTAAACCTGTGGAACCAGAGTAGCTGTTCTGCTTTTCTGAAAGGAAATTAGCCATCCACTGGGAACTACTAAAGGTGAGGTTTTAGACTGTGTATGTTCTTCTTTTTCTAGAAAAGTACCATCAAGACTCAGCTGGTGTTGAAATATTTCTGTGGAAAAACAGGCAGTTGCAAGTCTGAGCCTTTTACCAACTAAAAGATGGCATGTTGCATTGCTCTGAGAAATGTAAAATGGCAAGGAATGGCATTGTGGGATGCTGGAGGTTTCAGCATGTAATAAAAATGGCATAAGTAAAATAGAATTTTGTTGCCAAAGTAGCTTTGAAAAAGCTAAGTCTTCTGCAGCACGCTCCAAGAAAGAGTTTTCTGCAAGGTGCAAATTAAGTCAGGATTTATGGTTGAACACTAATACAGTGCTGCAAGTATGAGCAAAAAGATAGTGATCTCTGCCCTGAGGGGGAAAAAGTCAGATAAAAACAGCTATAAGTGTATCAAAAAAGCCAAAAGAGTAAAAATTTCTGAAAACAGTCTAGAGGAGAAAGGTCATGACAAAAAACCCTTTAAATGCACCCTGTTAAGAAAAGAACAGACCTTGCTCAAAGACTGCTTCAATAAAGGAAGCCTTCCCATGGACTACCGTGGGCTTGGACCAGATCTAGAGGAAGCAAAGAATCCTGTAGTGACAACAGACTGGAATAGGAGGAGGTGAGCTGGAGGACCTGGACTACCACACAAAGGTAACAGATTCACATGGAAAGCCACTTCCTTTTAGTGAGGAGAGCAGGAGAGCTTAAAGGATGCACGCTGCCAGATTTTAGTCACACAGCATCTGTGCTAAAAATCTTCTGCAGGTATAAATAGATCAGCATTGCATTCGGTACCAGCAGCATCATGTCATGCACATACCTTAACTCATGAACCAGGTGAGCTGTAATCCGTGAGCCTGAAGCACCCAGAGGGTGACCGATAGCGATGGCACCTCCGTTGACGTTGGTTTTTTCAGGGTCAAGACCCAAAACTTTCTCGACTGCCAGATACTGCGGTGCAAACGCCTCATTCACCTGCAACACCAGAGAAGCAGCACAGCTGTTCATGTCTGACACCACACATAAGATTTGGAGCAGGATGCTCTCATTCTGGGAGTAAACTTAATTTCTTTCTTTTTGCCTGCCTGAGGTCTGGGGTTGCAGTTTGGTTAGGGAGCATGCAAACCCTTTGTTGGGCTTAAAACCCACCCAGGTGTCCTACTTAGGGTGAATGACATATGGATTGTCCAAATGTGCTCCTGCTCTCTGTTGCCCATTTAGGGTACCTTGTGTCAATTTTGTTCCTGGACTGGGCAGTGGTGAGGCTGCACCTCGAGTGCTGGGTCCAGTTCTGGGCTCCTCACCATAAGAAGGACATTGAGGTCCTGGAGTGAGTCCAGAGAAGGGCAGCCAGGCTGGGGAAGGGGCTGGAGGGCAAATCCTCTGAGGAGCAGCTCAGGGAGCTGGGGGTGTTCAGCCTGGAGAAGAGGAGGCTGAGGGGAGACCTTCTCCCCACCTCCACTGCCCTGCCAGGAGGGTGCAGAGAGGTGGGCGATGGTCTCTTCAGCCAGGGGACAGGAGATGGGACAAGGGGCAATGGGCTCAAGCTGCCCCAGGGCAGGGTCAGCTCAGCTGGGAGGGAAAAGTTCTTCCCTGCAAGAGTTGTCAGGGCCTGGCACAGGCTGCCCAGGGAGGGGGCTGAGTCCCCACCCCTGGGTGTGTTTAACAGAGGGGAGATGAGGTGCTCAGGGATCTGGTTTAGCACAGGACAGGAATGGTTGGACTCGATGATCTTAAAGGTCTTTTCCAACCTGCTGATTCTGTGATTCTGATTCTGTGATTCTCCAGGTCAGTTTGACCTAGAAGTATATTAAACACTGTGTACTTGGACAACATACAAATTGTCAGGGCAACCCAACATAAATTCAAATCCTTCTGGCACATGTGATACAAAGGAAGTACACAGTATATTTTATTTAAAGAAGGTATGGTGTATTCTGATTGCAGTGTGTTCACAAAAATCCTACTGCTCTGTTAAAAACCATCCTCATTCACAGAGAAGTGTGGCTAATTAGAACAGCAACAGTCCAGCCAACAGAGTAAGACCTCACGTTGCAGTGAGGGTATTTTCCCTGTGGAATGCTAACACACCATTTTTGACTTGGCATTTTTGTAATGACTTTGCAACCACGTGGTAGAAGCCAGATGGAGAAGAGGTCAGGTGGATGAGGTAGGACAGGGGAGCCCCAGACATGCAGGAACATCTAAGTAGTGATGAGGGACTACAGGTCTGAATGGAATCTTTCACAGAATCACAGGCTGGTCTGGGTTGGAAGGGACCCCAAGGATCAGACAGTTCCAACCCCCTGACACAGGCAGGGCCACCAACCTCCAGGCCTGGAGCTACACAAGGTTGCCCAGGGCCCCAGCCAACCTGGCCCTAAACACCTCCAGGGATGGGGCACCCACCCCCTCTCTGGACAGCCTGTTCCAGCACCTCACCACTCTCTCTGGAAAGAACTTCCCCCTAAGATCTCATCTAACCCTTCCCTCCTTCAGCTTCACTCCATCCCCCTTGTCCTGCCAGTCTCTGCCCTTTGAACAAGCTGATTCCCCTCCTGTTTCTCTGCTCCCTTCAGGTACTGGAAGGCTGCAGTGAGGTCCCCCCACAGCCTTCTCTTCTCCAGGCTGAACAAGCCCAGCTCCCTCAGCCTCTCTTCATAGGGGAGCTGCTCCAGCCCTCTAATCTTTCCACTAAAAAGATCAGTAGTAATGATACAGTTCATGTTCCTTACCTCTATCAAATCCATGTCCTTCAGGGTCAGTCCTGCTTTCTTCAGAACCTCAGTAATTGCAGGTACAGGGCCTGTGTGGAAACGGTGTCAGTTAAGTAACAAATAAATTAGTAACGACTTATAAACATGTTCTGCATAGGACAGCTCCAGGAAGCTTCACCAGATCCCATCCCATGAGCCTCTGTGCAGCAAATGAATTCTGGACATGCCCCTCACCTGCTTTATTGGGTAGCAAGAGAACTCCTCAATCTCCAAACCATTTGGCAGCCTTCTCAACACACTGCCAGGGAAAGTGAGGAGCGTCATTAGTGCTGCACAGCTATGTTGGTAAACACATGCATAGCTTTCAAGCCAAGAGAACTGACAGTCCCCAGCCAAACAGAACAACTGCACAACAGTTTTGAGGCCTTCTCCTTCCCAATAACATTGGTTTGGCTTATTCCTCCCTTGTAACTTGCAGCCTCCAGGTATGCAAAGAAGAAAATGGCAAGCTGTGGTGGAGTTTGCTGTTGTGTGTTTAGTTACAGGTATTGTTTTGATGCACTTAATACAATTTACCTGAATACAATTTATTTTATTCATATCAAAAAAGCTTTTAAGAATATTTCCTTGGACCCAGGTCCAGTCAGCTGAAGATAGTAAGATTCTTTGGGGTTTTTTTTTTTTTTAGAATATTACAGAATTGGGCAATAAACTGTTCTCTGGAAGAAAGCTGACATCTGTAAGCTAGTATAACCCACTAGAGGAGAGTAATCTCAAAGCACAGCTACCTAAGGAAAGAAACAATCAAACAGCATCTGAAAGGGCCAATTAGATATGTGCTTGTAGGACAAAGATATTGAGATGTCAGATGGAAGCTGATCACTAGACAAAAAACCCCAACAATCCTAAAATGTTAACAATCCTAAATGCTATCTCACTACCAAAAAAAGGGTCTTGAAAACTCATAGCTCAAAGAATAAAAAATTTTAAAAATAATTAAATGACCAAAGAGACAGAAAAATTAAAAGAAGAAAGCACTCAGATCAAAGCTCAGTGGATTATCAGAAATGCTCAGGCAGCTTAATGCTAGACTTTAAACACATCTCACTGCAGAGAGATTCTGGAATGCCTGTTATGTGTGAGAGCAATGGGAAGGTCTCATGTGGACAACACAAAGACCATTAATGACAGCCAAGTACTTTTTCTGCCCCCTTTTTTTTTTATTTAATAATGAATTCTCTCAGCAGACAATGTGAGGCAGGGCTCCCTATCACTGTCAGTATGTGAAAGGGCAGTTGCTCAGTCCAAGCTCCTGTTCTCAGATCTGTTCCTGTCATGTCAATGAATTTCATCTGGTCCTTTTCAGTTGCTAGGGACAAGCTGTGGTGTTAAGGAGTTAGGGATACTAACTGTTCCCCCATATGATTTATGAAGTTTTTAAACAAGCTAAAAGAGTTGCCTGACCTAGAAAGAATGGGCTAGTTTAGAAAGCACAATGACAGCATGAAGTCTAGTGAAAGAAACCTTCCCTCTACATTTGCTTTGAAGATTGTGTTAGTCAGATAGTCTAATCAAGAAAACAAATCTGACAATACCTCATTTGCATTTCTACTGACACATGGAACCAGTCAACAATGACCCCTCTGAACAGAGGGACAGAAAGGAACAGCCATGCTGGCATACAATGCTGTCTACAAACCCAACAGAAGGGACAAATCCTGGGGTGTCTGGGTTGGCTTGGAGGTTTGTTGGCATTAACAGCCTCCTGATGAGGAAGCATAAAATATGGGACTCACAAATAAAAAAGAGAGTTAGTTGCTTTGCCAAAATAATACCTGAACAGATGTGTATCCTGGAATCCAGTCGTAGCTCAAGCAACTGAAGGAGCCAATACTCCTTCAGTAAGAGGTGAGGAAGACAACTCGTAGTTACAAAATTAATAATGGGATTTCAGGCTTACAAATAAGATAAATTAAATTTCAGGAGAAACCTGGTTTTAAAAATACTGTCAGTGTCTATTTTTTTGCCTTATAAACAGGGAGAGTAAAAAGAGGTTGTCCAGAGGACTACAATCCAGTGCTAATGCTACACATCAGGTAGCTCATGAGGTAGCTCAGTCCCTCTGTATAAATTGGATGGGCTGAAGCAGAGACACAGGCAGCTTCTCTGTAGGAAGGCACACGAACGTGGGCACAGCTGCCAGGCACAGCACACTGCAGCCTTCCTCTCCTTCCTTTGCCAATCCAAGAACATTTTAATGCTGCTTGATGCTACAAAATGATGTGCTTCATTGCAACTTACCAATGCCCATTATGGAAGGGTCACAGCCAGCTGAGTGATAGGCAACCACCCTTGCCAGAGGAGTGAGACTGTGCTTCTTAAGCGCTGATTCACTGGCGATGATGACAGCACCAGCTCCATCACACACTCCCTTGCAAGAAGAT
Source organism: Porphyrio hochstetteri (assembly GCA_020800305.1). Classification (NCBI taxonomy): domain Eukaryota; kingdom Metazoa; phylum Chordata; class Aves; order Gruiformes; family Rallidae; genus Porphyrio; species Porphyrio hochstetteri. Next base: position 90,182,268 of record CM036938.1, read on the forward strand.
ACAAAAGCATTCTTAGGAGAAAAAAAACAAACCAAAAAAAAACCAACCCCACACTTTAAACTAGATGTGCCCCTCAAAAAAAGGCTTGTATCTGAGACACTATTATTAACATTTGACAATCATGTGAGCAGTTATTCATAACAACAAACCTTCACTACTCTGTGGACTGTGAAAGAAAGTTAAATACAGATCTTTAATTAATTTCAATATTTTATAAAAGTAAAATACGTTTCTTCCACTTAAAGTCTCCTCCATACACTGGAAATATCTTGCAAGGAAACTATTAATACTGGATAACATATGTACTATGAATTATAAAAGATACTTTACAGAAACCCATACTCACTGTGGCTGTGATCTATTTTAGGCATGAATTCAGATTATAGGATCATAGTTGTCCTTCTGTCCCAAAGAACATTAATCAATTACCAAGATAATGACCGTAAGAGGAACAGTCTGTAATGACAGGCTGCTAAGCAACCACTCTGCTCTGGGCAAGAGCAAAATGTGGTTTGGTTTACAGAGGATACTGATTGTGGTACAAAGATGAGTAGCAGCAGTATGTCCACTAATATAATGCATTATATATTTACAAATACAATTTTTAGAGCAAATAGTCTGTAGTTCTTGCCCCCAAAAGAAAGCAGTATGGCTAATTTCACACAGCCACTGCATAATTCAAGGCTGATGAGGAAGTGTCAGTGCCACACTGGAAGAACAGTGACAATCCACAGAATCAAATTTTAGGACTGAATGATTCCCTGTCTTCTCAGGGCTGGGAGAGTTAACCAGAGGCATTCAACAGCAGAATTAGAAATCAGGAGACACCACTGACAGCCAAAGGTGGCTCAGTGAGATATAAATACAGTGACAATAAATTTGGAGAACCTGAGGGATTGCACTTTCACAACCCAAGGCTCTGACATACTCACTGAAGCATTCCCAGCAGTCACTGTTCCATCCTTTTTAAAGATAGAGGGGAGTTTTGCCAGCTGTTCCAGAGTGGTTTGGGGTTTTGGGTGCTCGTCCTTTTGCATGCTTTCTTTTCCCTTTTTCGTCTTCACTTCAATTGGTGCCATCTCAGCATTAAAGTAACCAGCTTCTTGAGCTGCAACCACAAAGGGGAAAATAAAAGGACTCTGATAAGAACACCAAGAGGATTGCACAGCATAACCAAACAATCTGTGTTGATGTGCACACAACTTTTGCCCTGTTTCAACCAAGAGTTCAGAGACAGTATTATTTATGCTTTATTTTGCTTAAGTAGGCTGGTTGGTGGTTTACTGTTTGTTTGGGGTTTTTTTCAGAAACTGTGCAAAAACACTACAAACACATTCTCAAACTTCTCCAAAGAAAGTCTCAAATCTTACAGTGTTATTTTAGCTTTAAATAACTGAACTCTCTCTTTTTTCTTTTTTAACCACTACATTTATTTTTGGTAACCATCCCCATGGATTGTTGTACTACTCTGCAGCTTATCAGAGGGACAAGAAGCTGCACATCTCACTCAGAGACGTAAGCAGAAAAAAAAGCTGAGCCACATTTCTTCTGCTGATAACCAGAATAAGCTACTGTTATATCAATGAAGAATCTGTCCAAGCTGCTCCTCCACAGAGTCTCACAGTCATGATCTTAGAATGGGATTCGACTGCCTAAACAAGCTAAGACACTTTAAGGCGTTGTAGGTATCATATGTAATGCACCTACAGTCATCTAAGACGACACTAGATGGCAATATTCAGCCAACTAAACACTACCTTTTGAGCCCACAACGTTGTGTGGCCAGTAGATCTAGGGAAGTAACTGTGCTCCTGGACTGGGCATTGGTGAGGCCACACCTCGAGTGCTGGGTCCAGTTCTGGGCTCCTCACCACAAGAAGGACATTGAGGTCCTGGAGTGAGTCCAGAGAAGGGCAACCAGGCTGGGGAAGGGGCTGGAGGGCAAATCCTCTGAGGAGCAGCTGAGGGAGCTGGGGGTGTTCAGCCTGGAGAAGAGAAGGCTGAGGGGAGACCTTATCACCACCTACATCTACCTGAAGGGAGATTATAGAGAGATAGGTGATGGTCTCTTCAGCCAGGTGATAGGAGATAGGACAAGGGGGAATGGCATGAAGCTGTGCCAGGGCAGCTTTAGATTGGACATTAGAAAAAAATCTTTTCCTGCAAGAGTTGTGAGGGCTGGAACAGGCTGCCCAGGGATGGGCTGAGTCACCTTCCCTGGATGTGTTCAAAAAAAGGGTAGATGAGGTACTTAGGGATATGGTTTAGTTTAGGATGTGAATGGTTGGACCTGATGATCTTAAAGGTCTTTTCCAACCTTGTGATTCTGTGATTCTGTGATTCTGTGATGTGAGCACACAGATTTAAAATCAAAACTTCTGTCTCCCGAAACTGAACAAAGACTCTGAAACCACCTGAGATCATTCCACAAATGCAACTTCAAGGGGTTTAAATGTAAGGCACTGGAATTGCCAGATCTGGTGCTGCTTTATCTTTCTTGGTAAATTGTACAAAGCCTTCTTCTTTCCTGGTTAGCCACAGGACGCTTTTTAGTGTGGAATAAGATGAGCTAGTCACAGCAAACAGAAATTTAAAAATAAAAATAATCCTAGGAAACAAGAAAAGAAGCAAAAGCCTCTTCAGAGGCAGTTTCCAGCACAGGTTCTGGGAACAGCAGGAGTTAGCTAACAAGATCAGCAGGACAGTAACAGGTGATTAAGTTACAAAAAGCACTGCTACAGCTATTACAGCTCTTGGAAAGGGGCTCATTACTTAACCTGCTGATAGGCACAAGACCTGACTCAGTACATTCAAAGTCAAACCCCCTAGGAGCAGGCTAACTGTACCACAGGGCAATCAAAAGCATGAATTCCAGCATCTGCACATTGCAGCATCCCCAAATCAAGAGACAAATCATGTAGCATGAGCTACACCAAATTTAGGACTACTCAGGATCAATGCTAAAAATGACCTAGCTTTGAAACTGCCATCAGGTAAAGAGCTCCAATCCTGAATTCACTCACCAGCTTTGCACCTCTGCTGTGTTTTGAGGGCGTATCGGTCACAGTCCTCTCGTGTGATGTTGTATTTGGCTGCCAGATTTTCAGCTGTAACTGCCATGGGTATTTTAACATGTGAATCTGTCAGGCCTTCCCACAATGTATCTTCCAACTGCATGGAACATTACAAACAGAAAATCATAAAGCACAGCAATGAAGCAACATTAACATTCGTTACTGGCAGTTTGTAATTACTCTGCAGCCTCTTGTAAACTGATACATGTCTGTAAAATTTATTCAGATTACTTACAGATACTTTATTTACACTGCAGAACAGTATGCAAGTTCTTGTGTGTTATTTTAGATAATCTACATTGTGCTTGAGTCCTTTCCATTCATTTGTGGCCCCAAGAAGTTTGGAAAAAGCCTGTAATTCTCAGCATTCCACTGCTGCATACATTATTTGTTAGACACCTAAGAGAAAACACAGCTGCCTTCCTGGTTACTGAGAAGGAAAGTTTGAGGAACTGTGAAGAGGCACAGCAGGCGACTGATTCTTTGGCTCTTTCTCTCCTGTTGGGTAAAATCACCTTACCTGAGTCAAAGGCTGCTGTGGGTAAAACATCTCAGATGAGAAACTACCCAAATCTAACTTCACTTAATCATAGAATCATAGAATGGTCTGAGTTGGAAGGGACCCCAAGGATCACAGAGCTCCAATCCCCCGGCCACAGGCAGGGACACCAACCTCCAGGCCTGGAGCTACACAAGGTTGCCCAGGGCCCCAGCCAACCTGGCCTTGAACACCCCCAGGGACGGGGCACCCACCCCCTCTCTGGGCAGCCTGTTCCAGCACCTCACCACTCTTTCTGTAAAATACTTCCCCCTAATATCTAATCTAAACCTTCCTTCCTTTAGTTTTAATCCATTCCCCCTTGTCCTGTCATTGTCTATCCTTTTCAAAAGTTGAATCCCCTCCTGCTTATAAGCTCCCTTCAGGTACTGGAAGGCTGCAATGAGGTCCCCCCACAGCCTTCTCTTCTCCAGACTGACCCAGCCCAGCTCCCTCAGCCTCTCTTCATAGGGCAGGTGCTCCAGCCCTCTGAGCATCTTTGTGGCTCCTCTGAACCCTCTCCAACAGTTCCACATCCTTCTTGTATTGGGGGCCCCAGATCTGGACACAGGACTCCAGATGGGGCCTCATGTGGGCATGATTAAGCTGATAAAGGCAAGCCCAGCCAGTCCAGATGGGCTTTGTCATCTCTCTGTCCCCAGTAAAGCTCCTCAAGATAAATCACTCATTCACCTGCAACTGTACAATTCGATTATCTCCATGGTAAGAACCCAGTGCATCTATGGAGACTGAGTATTATCAGCAAAACCTCGTGTTCTTTAGAGGAACTGAGGGTTAGTCCCAGTGCCACACAAGATTCACAGCACAGAGTTGAGCATACTTCACATTCACCACTGTTATAAAGGAAAAACAGCACAGAACCACCCCCCACACAAAGTGCTGAAACCCTGAAATACCTGAATTTATCATTCTGATGTTGGTTATGACCCACTGAGGGAATGGTAATTATCAGAGCAGATCTAGATCCTGGGGCAGATTTCCCCACAGCATTCACTAAGGGTGTATCTTCAGAAAAAAATGTAAAAATAACTTATCCCTCAATGGATTTAATGTCAAGTTTTCATTTTTTAAATTGAGAGGTGCTTACAACTTGGAGGTGCACACATTCTTTACCACTCCATCTACCCATTGCTAGCCTCATACCTTTACCTAAACTGCACAGGCCTCACAGCCTCTGACATCAGAAAAGGGTTTATATTTTACACAGTGCTTTGATGGGGTTTTTTTAACCAGGGCACTAAGCTTTGTGCCTAAGAGTTTATTCAGATGTTTAACATGGAACAGGAATTCGAAGGTAGTTTTGGAAAAGCCACAAAACTGTCATGCTTAATGAGATTGCCTGAACCTACTGTCTTGATAATATCTGAATACTGGATAAATGCTTTGAACAACTAAATCTGCAGCTAATCTCCAGTAATTTAATTTGCAAGGATAGAGTGTCTACAGGCCTGATACTTTACACTGCCCTGTAAACATGACTTTGTTCAGAGAAAAGAAAAGAGAGGAAAAAAAAAAGCATTAAAAAAAGTACTAGACCTTGAGTTCTGCTCCTAATCTGGTTCCAAATCGAATGTTTCGAACTGCATAAGGAGCCTGGCTCATATTTTCAGCTCCACCACACAGAACAACTTCTGAGTCATTGAGGCAAATTTCCTGTCAACAGAAAAACAAAAGATATCGAGGATTCAGTTTGCTGGTGTTATAAGACAATACCAACTGGTTCAGAGAAAGACCTTGTCACCTACAAAGCCACACACAGAGAATGAATTCAAGCTTAGCCACCTGTGTATTAATGAAGGCTTAACCCTTCTATTAAGATTGGGGTCTGTCTCATTATGTGTTCCTTCTTCCTCCTCTCAGCAAGGAATGAATGTATCCATGAAGGAGAAAGAGAATAGGGGTGCACACTATGACAGGGCTGAGCAATAAAGCCACTAAGTATCTACATGCTTCTGTGGTTAGGTTCAGAGATGGTTGAGCATATTTCTCCCCTGTCCAGCTGAAAATGTGAGTGATAGAGAGACTTTGGTGGGCGTCTGGCCCCCACCCAGGGTCAAACCACCACAGTCCTTACTGGTACCTAACATGAGGCTTCGGAAATTTCAGACAGGAACATGAATTGGAAGAGGGAATGGGCAAAACAGACTGGACATAGCTGGTGAGTGCAATAATTGCGGGGAATTTCTGATGGGACGTGAATTTTAATGATAATTCTTAAACATGTGATTCACAGACACTAGGGGTGGAATGTTGTGGTTTTGCACAGCAACGTTTTGATGGAGGAAGGGGGTGTGCAGGGGTGACCAAGGCTGAGCCCATCAGCAACAGTCACAGCGCCTCTGGGAATCACCCTGAGGAGAAACAACCGCCAGCTGCCGCTCTGTGCCCCAGAGAAGGGAGTGAGAAGGGGGGAGACACTGTGCAGGCACCAAGGGCAGGGAAGGGGGGAGAGAAAGATGCCCCTGAGCCCCTGGAGAAACCCATGGTGGAGCAGGTGTCCCCCCACAGCCCATGGAAAAGGCCCAGACCCCACCTGCAGCCTGTGGAGAGGCCCCACGCTGGAGCAGGGGGAGACATGAGGAGATGCTGTGACCCACGTTGGAGCAAGCTGCTGGCAGGACCTGCAGCCTGTGGGGAGAGAGACACACACTGGAGCAGGTTTGCTGGGGGGGCTTGTGACCCTGCAGGGGACCAGGCTGGAGCAGTCTGGGCCTGAGGGACTGCACCCCATGGAAGGACCCACGCTGGGGCAGCTGGGGAAGAGCTGAAGCCCCGTGGGAAAGGACTCAGGTTGGAGAAGTTGGTGGAGGACTGTCTGCTGTGGGTGGGACCCCACGGTGCAGCAGGGGAAGGGGGTGAGGAATGACCCCCCCATCCCAGCTAAGAAGGGAAACAGCTTGTGAGGAACTGACCAAAACCCCCATCCTCATCTCCCCCTGTGACACCAGGGCGGGGAGGGGGGGAAGGGAGCAAAATCACAGGTAAAGTTGAGTCTGGGAAGAAGGGAGAGGTGGGGGGAGGTGTTTTAAGGTGTCATTTTACTTCTCATTGTCTGACTCTGGTCTCACTGTGTAGTATAGTGTCATAAATTAGAGTTTTCCTTCCTTCATTCCGTGCTGAGCCTGTTCTGCCCGTGATGCTGATTGCAGAATGATCTCTCCCTGGCCTTATCTCCACTCCTGAGCCTCTCATCTATTTTCTCCCCTGTCCAGCTGAAAAGGGCAGTGACAGAGTGGCTTTGGTGGGTGTCTGGCCTCCAGCCAGGGTCAAAGCACCACAGACTCTTCTCAAAAGGCACACATATTGTACTTCCAAGCCTGAAATAAGATGTTATGATTCTAGAGAAAAAGAAAGGAAAAGAAAAGAAATCCACCATTTAACATTAGCCATATAAGCAGCCAAAAGAAATCCCCATATCCTGGTTTCAGCTAAGATGGAGTTAATATTTTTAGTCACCAGAAACTCTGTGCACACGTAAGCAGCTCAGAATAGAATCTGCAGAAATCATACAGAAAAATTAGCTGCGTTGATAAAATGCCATCTTTAGAGAAGATCTCACACCTGAGTGGTCAAATTCTCCAACAGATTTGCTTTCAGTGTAGACTAACGTGCATAACCTCTGCAGAAAGCATGAGGAAAACCAGTCAGATGGGTATTACTATGAACATGTAAACTTAACTGTACATTGTCTGGCATGATTTCTCTTTTAGAGGATCAGCTCTAAAATAGTTCTTCAGTCAATGGGAACTTTTTTCTAAAAAAAAAACCCCAAACCCACCACTATGTGGTTGCTCAAATATGCATAAAATACCCTTTCATTTTGTAAAGTCTAGACTACTGCTAGTTGTAGACAGCTGGTTTGCATGAACAAATGAAATAAAAATCACTATACCACTGTGCCATTTTACTCAGTGGTTTTGGCCAGCCACTCAAAGAGATGTTGATTTTTTCTTCTATTGTAGAAGAAGCGATGCTATAAATCATCTTATCCACGAGAGGGTTTGGATCTTTGAACAAAAAGACACTTAAATGCATGGGTTGCAGCTTGCATTGCCAGCTAGGTGAGAATATAAACAACAACCGAAAGATCAAAGTCTGCTGTGGCTCTGCTGGCCTCTGATTCCCCTTCATACAGACAAGATCATACAGAGCAACTGCTGCACAGCTGAGCTCTGTTTCATAGAATCCCAGACTAGTCTGGGTTGGAAGGGACCCCAAGGATCATAGAGCTCCAACCCCCCTGCCACAGGCAGGGCCACCAACCTCAGGCCTGGAGATACACAGGATTGCCCAGGGCCCCAGCCAACCTGGCCTTGAACACCCCCAGGGATGGGGCACCCACCCCCTCTCTGGGCAGCCTGTTCCAGCCCCTCACCACTCTCTCTGGAAAGAACTTCCCCCTAAGATCTCCTCTCCCCCTTCCCTCCTTCAGCTTCACTCCATCCCCCTTGTCCTGCCATTATCTACCCTTTTAAATGGCAGGACAATGTTTCACTGGCTAACACATGCTGCATTCCTTGTGTTAAACTCAAAATAGCTGTGATGAAGACTTTTAAAACCAACCACCAAAATACAGTGCTGTGGAGGCTGGGCTCCTGCACAAAACCATCCAAGGCAACAGGAAGTCTCTACCACGTTAAGACTCATACACCCATCTCTTCTCTCAGGTTAGCAGCCTGATAAAGCTGTAACTAATACAGAAAAAAAAAATGAAGAGCTTTGTACCTGACATCCACTGGCAATGGACTGGAAACCAGAGCCACAGAGCCTGTTGACTGTGAGGGCTGGAACTGGGACAGGAACTCCCACACGTAACCCAACGTGTCTGGCAATATAAATCGCATCTGCTGAGCTCTGCAGGCAGGAGAAACAGGAGGTTTTGTTACATTCTTAATCTATTTGCAACGTTAAAAGCCTGGATGAAAAGTCAGAAAGGTGTAATTGCTACACTGACAGAAGATGGTGTATGTTCAATAGGAATCCCACTAGTTGTGAGAAGAACTTTGACTGCAGAGAGACATCACCAGTAGGATCAGAAGGGGCCAAGGTATGCCTTCACAGGCACTTTAAAGAGACTGTGTATCTTCAGAGGTAGGCAAGAGGCAAAAAAAGGCACTACAGATGTTAAGACTGAAGTCAGCAGCTTAATATTATGTTTTCTCTCATCATTTATTTTCAAAACCACATACAGACAACAGACTGGCTAAGAGCATATCCTGACTGGCAAGCAGCAGTTCTTTCAAGGTAAATTAAAACTGTTCAGACAAGCAGGGGAAGGCCCCCAAGAGAAGGCAGTGTGGAAAATGCCACTGCTGCTTTGTGAAATTTCCTAACTGTGATGTTCTAATTGGGCCCTGGCCTGCTCCAACAATGAAATCTCATTTCTCCAAAGCTTTCCAAAGATGGTTCTATGACACTTCTATTTGAAAAGCCAAGTACCCCACACACAGCAGTTCGCTTCAGAACTCACTCCTTTAATAAGCCAGGCTCCAACATGCAGAAAGAAAATCAGGCTTCCACATTTCAGCTACTGAGTGGGCAGATGATGGCAAGCACAGGTAGAGAATAAAACATTCTAACAGCCCTGCTACTGGTTTGTAATGGATCTGTGTGACCTGTCCTAGGGACCCTGCTTTGGCAGGGGGGTTGGACTTGATGATCTCTGGGGGTCCCTTCCAATCCCTACAGCTCTGTGAATCTGTGATCTTTTCCAGACAGAGAGAACAGAGAGGCTCTTGGGGATCATGCCTTAAGCTGTATGTATTATAAAAGTAAAGTTCTGTGCACAATGCTACTTTCTGAAGCAAGTTCTGGGGAAAAAAGAATAATCTAATCAAGCCACCTCTGTAGAAGAAGGGGAATTTAAAATGTTCATATATCCACAGTTATTTAAACATAATCAAGTAATACTTTAAAGGAATCCAGGACTAAAAAAAAGAAAATCTATTGGAATCTACTGAAACATAATTTCAACTTGAAAATACATTTTATTGGGAGAAAGCTATGTTTTTTGGAGTGAAAGTATTACAAGAGATTTGCATACAGCAATTTTTTTTTTCTAGGCCACAGTTCTTGCAAAACTTAAAAAAGCAGCTGAAAGTCCTTCAGAAGGAACACTGCACATTCCTCCACTCATCATCAGAGTTCTCACATACTTCTTTCTTCTGCACCCTTGAAGCACATGGTGCAAAGTCAGGGTGCCTGCCCACTGTAACAGTGAAGTTAAATATGAACCCAGATCAAACCAGAAATGCCTTTTGCCTTCTTGTCTAAAGCAAAAGCTGGCATCCAGATACAGAGGCAAGCACAGTTCTGCTCTGCATACAATAGCATCTACATCATAAACTCCTTGGAAAAGATGTGACTGTGCAAATGTGAATGCCAATGAAGGCATATATCCTTCCAGCTCAAGCTTATACTCACTCAAAAAACTCAAGGAAAATGTATTCAGGTCAGTTACAGTCTCCAGAAAGGAAGGGAACACTCATTGAAGACTCACTGATCATTGAGCTACACCACCTGAGTTACTAAAATAGGAAAAATGTAACAGGATTAGCAACTAACCATCTAATGACTCCACGTTTTTTAGATCAGCTTGTCCTGTTTTAGTACTTTTGGTACTAAAAAAAGCAAGCTAAGGCTGGCTCCCAATAACTTCACAGATCATGGGGGGTATGTCCCATGGAAACACCACACTATAAAGGCTACTCACCCATCCCGTTTCCACCCTGTTGGTTTATTCTTGTCTGCAAAGGAGAAGTAACTATCTATAGCTCCACACCAAAGGGGAGGACCGAAATAATCACTGAGCAGTACACACTCTGTGCTACCAACCTGTATGACGCTGCCGACGACGACGCTGTCGATGATCTCAGGGGAGACCTTGCCAGCAGCCAGCGCGGCCCGCGCAGCGTGCTCCGTCAGGTCGGTGGCTGTGAAGTCCTTCAACAAACCTCCATAGCTCCCGAAAGGGGTTCGCTTTGCTGCCACAATGAACACACCTGCAACACAAGCAAGAGTCACCCAGAATTTAGCAATCAGAAAATCACCGTGCCAGCCTCCAATGGATGCCATCCTAAGCTCACAGGAGGCTTTATAAATAAATATAGACTATATGAAGCCAGGCAGTCAAGTAAGGTATAGGATATGTAATAAATAAAAATCCATAAGGAATTTGTTCTCAAACCGGCAGATAAGGGTGAAAGGGGGGGGGTAGGTCCCCCAATTGTTAATTGTTTGAATGTTTTGATTGTAGCTATTGAACTATTGTGCACACACTTTTACTTACTAACAAGATGCTCACAAAGGGTTAAGGGGGGGGTTACTAACAAGATAGTTTGAAGTGCCATAGTGGTTATGTCAGAGGCAACCTCACATAAACAATGTCTCACTTGAACAACTCTAATTAGTCCTGAGTGATTAGAGTCCTTGGAATAATTTAAAGCGGATCCAGGACTGATAAGGAGGAAGCATCCCTAGGAAGGTGGTGCCTGGGATAGATAAGAAAGAAACATCCCAAGGATAATTGTGCCCATCTGGAACGATCACAGCTCCGCATGTGCCAGGGGAAGGAGGGGAAAAGTTCAACCTGAGGAAGACTACGGCCTTCATCTTTACGACCACCAGAGAGACTAGGACGACCCCCCAGCAACAGTACACGCAGCTGCAGAAAGATACCAGAATGTGCCACGTAAACCTGGGACTCCTGAGCTATCAGAAGGGACGCTGGGGGGAGTGAGGCGCGTGCTGTTGGTGGAGCAGGAAACTCCCCGGCCGCCCAGCGCTGTTTTGCCTGCTTATTGCTGCCCAAATCAATTCTATTTAGCCTGAGTGAACAATTTGTCATTGCCGTTTATAACAGGATATAGCAATGCTTTAGACTGAGAAGATATGCAGGATTGATGGCCAGAAAGAAATGCTGGGAAGATTGCAGAAATGCTCTTTTTTTAATAGAGGTTTGAAAAAAAACAGGTAGTTTGGGTACTGGACAAAGGAGGCTGCAAGATCCACATCAGTGCTAGTGCAATAATAGCATGGAAGTAACACCCATGAAACCCCACAGCAGACATTGTGAAACCCTCCGATGAAGAACTGTTCTTTTAAGAAACAAAGAGGCCATTCCCTCATCCTAGAAGAAACAGCAGGTTCTTGGCTTACACTCTGAAACAGTTTTCACAAAGGAAAAAGCAAATAATAAAGAAAAAAAACCCCAAAACAATCCCAAGCCCCAACTTTTTATATGCATTTAAACTTTGAGTCCTCTAACTGAAGAGGAAAAACATTCCATAACCAAGAACTCCATTCTATTTCCAAAATTACACAGGCCACCTAAACCGCTTTAGCATCAGTCTTCCAGTTTCAGAGAAGAAAATTCAGTTTTCAAGAGTCAGGGGAGCCTGTGCAAGTGCCTGCTGCATCCACCAGGATCAGGGTACACGAATTCCAGCCTGCAAGAAGCTGCCTCTGAGCCAAACCGAACAGTGACAGTAGCACTCAGTGACTGCAGGCAGGGACACATGGGAGGAAGGCTGTGAACTTTCCCCCAGTTTAACAACAGAGCTCACACCCCCCTTTTTTTTTTACAGCTGCCCTGAAGCATCCACAGCTATTTTAAGCAACGCCAGGATAAATGCAGATCTAAGAATGAAGGGAAAGGAAAAGGCCTGTTGATGAAGCTGGTTGTGAGCAAGGTTCCAGGCCTGCCCTTGGAGGCCGTGTGATCCCTGCGTTCTTCGGCTGGCTTGTCAGGGAGAGGGTGCTCCTCTGTCCTGCCTGTACTTGGATCCCATGCTGCATGGTTTGTAGAACAAGTCTTTCCAAAGCCAGTGAAGGTCAAGCTTGCTCCACAGACAAGGACCTGAGCACATTGCTGGGACCTGAAACTGGCAGTGAATACACTCAGGTCACCTGGGAAATACCCTGGAGTAAGACTGAGCAAGAATTGTGGCTACAGGATAGGGACAAACACAGAAAACAACGTGATTTTCAAAGACATTAAGATAGCAACACAGATGAACACCCTCACACCCTGGTGCTGCCCATGGGCTTCTTTCTGGGGCACCCAGAAGACCTTAAAAAGAAGCCTTTTCTTCCCTCTAAATGTGGTGCTGACCATGGTGATTCAAAGCAGCAGAGAAGCACCATTTGTTTCCTCAGAGGAATAAAGAGGTGCTTCTATACATCCAAAAAGCCCACTGTTCAGATTTTGAAGCGTAGGCAGAACCCCACCGTCACCAAAAATATCTGCCTCAGGAAGTGTCTGTGTATCCAGAGGTCTGAGAAGTACCATAGCCAGTGCTAAGGGGAAGGTCCTCTACCCAGGCTGGGAACCCACCCCTTGTTACAGACACAGCAGATACAACACCCATCAGCACTGTTCACTCTTCATTTAATCATTGCTTAACTGATATCAGCAAGCCATTCAACTTAGTCCAAAACAATTCCTAACCCACTGACTGAAGAGGGTTGTTTTTTTCCTTTGGTTGTACATTTATTTACTTTTTTTTAAGCTGATAACTACTAACAGACCCAACATGTGAAGCCCTACAAGATTTTTTAACACAGGTGAGGATGCTTTTAATGGATTTATGCTTATGGAAAACAGGCCAGTGCAACACAGCCACTGCAGAATTAGTCCCAGGTGACATATTTCAGTTTAGACCAGTAGCTTTCATTTAACTATCCAAAATGTACTGTATTAGTAATTTATTGAACGTTAAGTTTGAATCTTCATGTTAATGATACTTGTGGGAAACAAAAAAAGACCCTTAGCTCTATCTCATCTTCCTCAATTTACCTTCCCTGCAGCAAAGCATCTCCTTGCCACTGATCCTCCCACCCACTGACTCTCACCCCTGTGTCTCCGAAACTGTGCCATCAATGCCTGATGACAAGGCTTTGCTGGTGACCCACTGAGGGATCTGGTCAAGCACAAAACGAACTTGGTTCTCCTCCCTTTGGGCCAGGTCGCTGGTTATCCACAGTATTTGCTGAATCACAGGCACCGAGTTGCCTTTCTAAACAAACAGTCCAGGGGCGAGGATGGAACTTTGGCCTTAAACCCTCCTTTCACAATAACAACATCTCTGTCACAAAGGCTGCTCACTCCTTCCCTCTTCTCCACAACAGCACTGCAGGGCCAAAGCGTAAATTGAAGCAGATCACACGACTGTGGTAGCTGAAGGCTAGCCCAGAGTCAGCCAAAAATGGGGGGTGACTTTCATTTGGATCAGTTCTGTGACGATTTCACCTTCTGGCAGCTCAACAGAACACAGTTGCATGCTAAGGGAGAAGGCTGGACTGAGGCAGAAGGGGGGGAAGAAGCAGCAGCCCAATCCAGCACACCCTAGCAGCGATGCTGCGCTGAATTCAACTGGCCACAGAGACATTCCCATGAGGGTGTGTTACTGCAGAGCCCAGCTAATTTAGGCTGATTGGAGATGTCTACAAATCCTACTCCCTCCACGGGACTTCAGGAGGGGCAACAAGGGTTGGCTGAACTCCTGAGCCTTTGACAGCTCTTCCTGAGCCCACATGACGTAGCACTGTCCTACACTACCATGGCAAGACAAGAGTCTCCATGATTAGCCACGGTGATAAACATCTAATTAGAGCAGAACAGTACTGAATGCACAGGGATCTGGTAACTTTGGGGGTTAGAAGCAAAGGTCACTCCCAATCCTTATCAAACACATGATTCAAGACATTTTTAACCTGTTTTTTCTTAACCACCTGCTGTGTCCTGGTTTCAGCTAAGATGGAGTTAGTGTTTTTAGCAGCAGATGGAATGCCCTGTTTGGGAGTTAGGATGAGAGCAGTGCTGATAGCACCCTGATGTTTCTAGTTGTTGCCAAGCAATCAAGGACCTTTCTCAGTTCTTCCTACTTCCCTACTAACGAGAAAGGAGGGGACGCAGCCAGGACAGGTGACCCGAACTGGCCACAGAGGATATTCCATGCCAGTTACGCCATGCTCAGTATAAAGGGGGACTGGGGGGCAGAGGAGGAGACAGCACCAGGACGTGCAGTTTCTGGGGACGGTCGGGTTCCGGGACGGCTCTAGGCTGTGCGGCCTGAGCTGTGTGGTTTGCTGAGAAACTGCATTGTGTATCTCCAGTTTCATAGATTTTGTGCTATAAACTCCTGTTATTGTTATATCTAGTTTTCTGCTATTTTTAGTAAACTATCCTTATCCCAACCTGCGGGGTTTTGGTTTCTGGGTTGTGGTTTCTTTTCCTCCTTTCTTTCTTCCCTTTCCCCCCTCCCCCAACTTTCCTTCCCTCTTCCTTTTAAAAGAACCAGCGACTGTGTGGGGTGCAGCCCTCAGCTGGGGCAAAACCACGATATGCTGTCAAACAGGGATCTGCTAGTGTAGACCTGAAATATTCCCTCAGCCTCTTGGTATGAAGAAATTTCTTTGGCAGATCCTATTCTGAAGGCCTAAAAGCCAATCATAACCTCAAAAAAAACAACTTATGGAGCAAGAACAGTGTATAGAAGTATACCGTGGCATGAGATAAGATCGTGAGAGAGGCACAGAGAACTAACATCAAGCAAGTACAGGCAAAGTTGCTCCCTGCACTATCCAGTTCAGTAGGGCAATACAGAACTACTGCAACAGGGACTAGATGGACTTTAGCACTGAAACCTCAAACCACGACTTACTCATGTTATTGTTTAGGTTCAGTGTGTCGAGAAGCAAAGTGCTGCCAACCAGACACAAAGCCCTGCTTCAGTTTTGAGCAAGTCCAGGTATTAAAGGGTAGATTTATCTTTGTCTTAGGCAACCTGCTCTGGCAGGGGAGGTTGGGCTCGGTGATCTCTGGATCTCTTCCCACCCCCAAAATTCTGTGAAATCTGTGAACCCCGCTGTAAAAGACACAAAGTTAAAGCCACAGAGAGCACAAAGCATCCCCCTGCACCAAACCCTCTGGGGAAATGCCGGTGCTTAGGCCGTGTCCCGTACGGCCATGGCTAACAGGGGCTGGAGGTGACCGGGAAGCCACCGGCACGTCGAGTGTCACCGCTGGTCACCGCAGGCAGCCGCGGCAGGGCCTGCACACACACACACAAACCCCACACGCACCCCTCTGCACCTCTTGCACCACAGCCGGGCTGGCGCACACCCAACACACACTCGGGCCGCGTTCGGAGCTCAGGCTGGCGACCGACCCCAGGCACGGCCGGCGGGAAACGCTACCCCAAAGGCCGCCTCCATTCCCAGCCGCCTCCCGCACGGTTGCGGGCGCGCCCCGGAGGGGCCGGGGGAAGGTGAGACACCCTCCCGGAGGGGCAGAGCGG
Organism: Porphyrio hochstetteri; assembly: GCA_020800305.1. Taxonomy (NCBI): domain Eukaryota; kingdom Metazoa; phylum Chordata; class Aves; order Gruiformes; family Rallidae; genus Porphyrio; species Porphyrio hochstetteri. The sequence goes on from CM036938.1 coordinate 90,198,200, forward strand.
TTTCGGAGGCTCCGTGAGGCGTTTCTAGCGGGCTCACGGGCCCCACCGCCGCGGCAGAGCCTGGCCCGGACACGTCCGCTCCCGCCGCCCCGGGACAGCCGCGGCACCGCCGGACACCGCAGCCCCGGCCCGGCCCACGCTCGCGGGGCCCACCCTGGGCCTCGCTCCCTTCGCGGGCCGAAGCGCCGCGGCCCCGCTATGCCCCACACGGGGGCAGGGAGCCGCCCAACGCGGACCGAAGGGAGCCTCACCGCGCAGGAGCGCCATGGCCGTCCCGTCCCGTCCTGCTCCGCCGTCTGCCCGCCCCCCGCCTGCGCCGCACATTCGCCACGCCGGGGGCGGGGTGTGAGGGGACAGGGACAGGCCCACGCAGGCGGCGCTTCCTGACTTTATTTTAATCTATGTATTTCTTTTTTTAGTTTCACTCCTGCTTGGCTCGCTTTCTCCCTGTCTCGCCGTCCCCGACCCCGCGACTGAAAAAGGGCGACGCGAGCCTTGGCGAATCGGCGGCGAAGGAAACGGCGAGCGGGCGGCCGCGGACCCTGAGGCGTTGCCCTGGCAACGGCGGCGGCGGCGGGCCCGGAGGGGCGGGGGGCGCCCGGGGCGGCTGGAGGCCCAGAGCGGCGGGGGGAGCCTGGAGCGGCGGGGCTGGGGGGGCCCGGAGCGGCGGGGGTGGGTCCGAAGCGGCGGGGAGCGAACCGGGCCCGCTCCCCCCACCAGCCCCTGCCCGGCCCGGGGCCGCCCCGCCGCGGTCCGTGACGAGTACCCACTCCGCGGGACCGGTGAGGCAGCTGGCTCCGGGGAAGGTACCTGAGACCCGCAGGGAGAGCCCCGGGAGCCCTGAGAGCAGCCCCCCCTCCCCGCGGGGCCGAGGCGCTGCCACCCCCCGCACCGCATCGCCTGCGGTGGTAACGGAATTTTGGGGCCCGTGGCGCCTTCGCCGTCCGCAGCCGGCCCAGCGCTGCTCCTAAGGCTCAAGGGAGAAGAGTAGGACTTCCCTCCAGCTCTTGTCCATGGCCCCTGCCCGTCGTGATCTGCCACCCGTGCACAGGTGATCTGCAAAAAATCACAGAACCACAGAGTGCTTTGGGTCAGAAGGGACCTCACAGCCCATTGAATTCCAACCCCCTGCCATGGGCAGGGACACCCTCACTACACCAGGGTGCCCAAAGCCCCATCCAACCCAGCCTGGAACCCTGCCAGGGATCCAGGGGCTTCCACAGCCTCTCTGGGCACCCTGTGCCAGGGCCTCACCACCTACAGAGGGAAGAATTTCTTCCTCAGGTCTCACCTAACCCTGCCCTCTTCCAGCTTGGAGCCATCACCCCATGTCCTGCCCCTGCACTCCCTGGTGAGCAGTCCTTCAGAGATCTGGTGGTTGAAAACGGGTGTTAAGGTGTGATTTATGCACCTAAAACCTGTAGTGGAACCATTCAGGCTGCCAAGGAGAAGGGTACAGTAAAAAAACCCCTTTAATCTGTTTTCCAGCCTTTTCCCAAACTCAGAGGTGAGTGAATGTACAGCAATGCTGTTTTTAAGAAAAGCAGAGGTTTACACTACATTTTCTCCTTCTGTCCTTGACTGACCCTTTTGCCTTTAACACATGCAGAGGGGTTGGCACTGCACCCCCTCCTCTCCATGTGCTTGCAGTGGCCTTCATGGTCATAAGGTTCCATGTGCAATTAGTTTCTCATTAGCTCCCAGAGTCCCAAAGGAATGGGCTGGTACAGCTGCCAATCCACTCCCCATGATACTGGGAAAGTCATGGCAGTCTGGTGAACTAGAGGAGAGGAAACTGAAGGAGAGGAAACATCACGACCATTTAAAAAGGGTAGGAAAGACCCTGGGGCTACTGACCGATCAGCATCACCTCTGTGCCTGGGAAGATCATGGAATAGACCCTCATAGAAGCTCTGCTGAGGCACATGGAGGACAGGGAGGTGATTTGAGACAGCCAGCATGGCTTTACTAGGGGCAAGTCCTGCCTGACCAAGGCAGTGGCTTTCTACACCAGAGTGACTGCAGCAGGGGACAAGGGAAGAGCTGAGGGTGTCATCCATCTGGGTTTCTGCAAGGCCTTTGACACAGTCCCCCACAACATCCTTCTCCCTGAGTTGGAGAGATGTGGATTTGATGGGTGGAGTGTTCAGTGGATGAGGAATTGGCTGGATGGTCACATCCAGAGGGTGCTGGGCAATGGCTGCAAGGCCAGATGGAGGAAGGGGACAGAGTTTCTCAAGGGTCTGTGCTGGGACCAGTGCTGTTTAATACCTTTATTAATGATATTGACAGTGGGATTGAGGGCACCCTCAGCCAGTGTGCTGATGGCACCGAGCTGGGTGGAGAGGTTCATGTGCCAGAGGGATGGGATGCCATCCACAGGGACCTGGACAGGCTGGAGAAGTGGGGTCAGGGAACCTCATGAGGTTCAACAAAGCCAAGGGCAGGGTCCTGCATCTGGGACAGGACAGTCCCCATTATCCATCCAGGTCAGGAGATGATGGGCTGGAAAGCAGCCCTGAGGAAAAGGATTTGGGGGGACTCATGGATCAGAAGCAGGACAGGAGCCACCAATGTGCATCTGCAGCTCAAGAGGGCAACCCCATCCTGGGCTGTATCCCCAGAGGTGTGGGCAACAGATCCAGAGAGGGGATTGTCCCCTCTGCTCTGCTCTGGGGAGACCCCCCTGGAATATTGTGTCCAGCTTTGGAGCCCTCAGCACAGGGACATGGGCCTGTTGGAGAGGGTCCAGAGGAGGCCACAAAAATGATCCAAGGGCTGGAGCACCTCTGTGGAGACAGGCTGAGGGAGTTGAGCTGGTTCAGCCTGGAGAAGAGGAGGCTCTCGGCGGGGGGGGGACTTCAGAGCCCCTTCCAGTCTCTGAAGGACCTACAGGAAAGCTGGGAAGGACTGTTTGTAAGGGCATGGAATGATAGGATGAGGGGTGATGGTGTTAAACTAGAGCAGGGCAGGGTTAGATGGGACTTCAGGAAGAAGTTCTTCACTCTGAGGGTGGTGAGACACTGGCACAGGCTGCCCAGAAGAGGTGGTGGAGGCCCCATCCCTGGAGACATTCAAGCTCAGGCTTGATGGGGCTCTGAGCAACCTGCTCTAGTGAAGATGTCCCTGCTTACTGCAGGGGGTAGGACTGGATGGACTTTGAAGGTCCCTTCCAACCTAATGCATTCTATAGTTCTATGATTTAAGCACCTTTGAAATTAAGTTGTAACTTCTAGACCTTCCAAAGTCTTCAGTAAAAGTGCATTCATTTTGTGTTTGTAAAATACTCTATAAATTCAAAATAGAAATGTTTCCAGTATATAGAATATTGGAAGATGTATTTTCAGCATTCCCATTTTTGAACAAAAGTCACAATTTCTTCAAAAGTGTTTATTTCACATTGGTTTTTATCCCCAGCTGAATGTTACAGTGACTATTAGAAGCATTTTGCTATAAACAAAGGTGTAGTTTACAGATTTGTTCAAAATGGAAAAATATTTTATAAGCAGTAGTATTTCCTCTACACCATTCATTCCTGTGTATCATTCAACTTCTTTGAGAGCAGCTATACCTTCTACTTGTTAAAGTAATTAGACATTTAGATAAGACATTAGGAGGTTCTTCAGTATGAGGGTGGTGAAAGACTGGCACAGGCTGCCCAGGGAGGTGGTGGAGGCCCCATCCCTGGAGACATCCAAGGTCAGGCTTGATGGGGCTCTGAGCAACCTGCTCTAGTGAAGATGTCCCTGCTCACTGCAGGGGGTGGGACTAGATGGGCTTTGAAGGTTCCTTCCAACCCAAATCATCCTGTGATTCTATGAATTTGTGATAATGAGACTTCACAGACACACACACACACCCCACCCCAAACCCCCCAAACAAGGAAAATGGACGTTGCCATTGTAGTGGCATGTTTGTTTTTTAGATTTGTTCTCTTCTAATTTCAACTTAATTTGGGTGTCTTGCCTTTATGGCTTGAAATAAATGGTATATTCATTGGGGAACAGGTCCTCTAGATTGTTTTACTTAACATCTACATTCCTAGAACTTCTTTCAGGGGAGAAAAGCGAATCAATTCACAACTGTTTTATATATACGTGAATCAATAAAGTTGGAGGAAAAAGTTTTGTGGAAGTTCATGCAATTAATTTTAATCAGGTTATATTCCTTTGCGATGGAAAAATGCTCATTTTTCAGTTAAACCTGGACTGAAAGAACAAGTCTGCAGAGTTTTATGAATTTACTATCAAAAAGGGAGGAAAACTGACCTGTTGTTTCAAGTCCACCTTTTTCCCTTGTTATCTTTTGCAAATCACACAGATGCAGAGGTCACACACTGCAGAGCTACAAACTACCAATTAAAACAGGAAGGAAATTAAACCAAATAAAATCCATCAAACCAAGTTTTTTTGGTGAAAACAAAACCTTCATGCTGTCCTGGACGCTTCTCACAGGTCAGACAGCAAAAGCCTGAACTCAGGTTTAAAGTGTAGGTTTCATGGTGAGGGTGGTTTGTGTGATTTGCATTTTTTTTGGGGGGGGTGTTAATTTTTGGGTTTTGTTTCATTTTTTTACTTCCCCAGTAGTGCTTTTCTGAAGGTACGTTATACACCCAAGAACCAGTATGGGTCAGCATTGGGTTTATTTTTCCTAGGAACTTCAAAGTCTTTCTGCAGACCTCCTCAGAGTGAGATTTTTTTCCTAAGGAGACTGAAAAACTGATAGACAACTTTTTAATGACAGAACAATAAAAATATCCCCACGTTTTAACGTTTGTTTCAGAGAAACAGCGGTTGAGAAGTCAGTTACTTTAGTAACAGCTAAAGGCACACAGTGGGAAAATGCTCAGCTTAGAACATTAAGATAAAGACAGAGCTGAAAAATAGCCAGCTGTCTCAAAGCCATGATTTGTGTTAAGATTTTCTCTTTAAATAAAGGAGTGACAATCAGAGGAGAAAGGCAGGCATGCTGGAGCATAGCAATTTAACAAAATTAACAGTTTAAGACAAATCTAAAAAAATCTCCAACAGAAAAGATAACATATATTAAAGGTATTCCATCCAGATGGATGTTGGTGAATAAACCACGTTATCACAAATCCAACATTAAATCCCTGCTCCTGCCTATACACACCGAGCGTTTTTAAGAAAGTCTCTTTGTTGCACGTATGAAATTGTGATCCTGCAAAACCATTATCCCCATGAAGATTGTTAACCACGTTTGTATAATCGTGATTAACAAGGAAGAGGGTTCTGCAGCAGCCTGCCACTTAGTCTGAACAATAGGTGTTGGATTTAATAAACCTGTTGGGAATTGTACTCTGGATTAAGTTACATCAGAGAGAGGTAGAGACCTGAAGAGCCTGAGCAGGAGCTGCTGGCCTAAGGTGAGTTCTGAGGAACAGCTCTATGTTAAAGCCACCTTACAGAAACACTGAATTCTGCTTTGAATCTTTTTTTTCTTTTCTTTTTAATTCAGTTTTAGACTGTGATGACTACTGAAGTGTGGGGAAAAGGGGGCGAGAGCTAAAAATTTAAACTCAGAGCACTGCAAAAACATTCATTTGCACAAAAGAAACTGTGAAAAGAGGTAGGTAAAATAAATACAAATATTGTAGGTGACCAACAGGGCTTGTGGGGCACAGGCAGCACAACGCTGGCATGACGCTGACTGTGTATGGAGCAGAGATGAAGGCACTACTGAATACATGTACTCAAGGACTGTGGTTTGGAGGTAGTGCTGCTACTACACAAGCAATTAATTTTCTCCTGTAATTAGCTGGGTGATGGTTAGTGGGAAACAGTAACTTCTCCCTAGGGAATGGCCTTAAGTGTGTCCTTCATCCAACACCACAGTCCGTGTGAAACAAGGTATTTGCCCACCAGCTCAGACCAGTATCATTCTTCACAGCACTTTTTCTTTTAAAAAATCTGCTTTTGGGTATCTCTATATATATGGGACTAGTATGGTTTCTACATATATAGGTTATATCCATGATGTTTAAATCAAAACATGCTCCTTGTCTAAAATGGTGACTGCAGCATGGCACGATTTAGTGTATCATTAAGAGACTTCACATCCTATTTTAATCCTCAGAACAGACCAGGAACCTGATCAGAAATTTGCTGTTTGGATACGATTTACACCAACTAAAACCAGTCAGATGCAGAGAGGGTTTTGTTTAAAGCTTTTAGTCATTGAGGAATTGCTGAGACTTCAGGAACCACAACCACAAAAGCAGGGAAGTTAAGATCTGTTTGGCCCAGACGGTGATGGAAGAGGTAAGTACAAAAAGCTTGCAGTGCTAGGAAGAGTGGGGGTTTTGCTGCTCCCAGACATTCCTGCTGCATTTTGGCACACTGAGCTATGGCAGAAGCATCACCAGCGAGCTGTCTGCAGACCGATTGTCATCGGGATCATTGTATGGCATCACCTGGCCTCAAGAACCCAACTCTTCACCCTTCTCTGCAAGGAGAATCAATCTGCAGTAACTGGGAATTCAATGTGTCATGGTAAGTACCAAGAAGAATCAGTGCCTGCTTTTGTGAGTAGCTGGCCCCTTTCAGCATCTACCTGGTGAGGTTAGAGGGTTGGTTTGGTTTAATTTGTAAGTTAAGAAAAATCCTAACTGAATTTGAATTGATTGCAGTTATTCATTTAAGGTGGTTGTATACAAAACAGTTCAGGTTCACTCTTAAAGGAATGGCTTGCTTTAGATACACAGAACTCCATGAACTCCATGGCATATTCATGGCCTCCTCTAGACTTGCTCCAACAGCTCGACATCTTTTTTGTCCTGGGGACCCCCGAGCTGGATGCAGTACCCCAGCTGGGACTCACCAGAGCAGAGGCACAGAATCAACCTCCCTTGACCTACTAGTTGTGCTGGTTTTGACTATCTTACTTTTTTTGTTGTTGTTGTTTTAAATAATTTCATTGCTTATTCATTCCCTTGTGTTTTCAAACTTCTTGTTTGTTTACTTCTTAACTCTTCTTCGTTCATTTAAACCTTGTATTTGCACAACTGGTGAAATTTCAGATGGCTATTGAATTGAATAGAATTTTTCCATGGACTGCTACGGCCAAAACTAACCCCTGGACATAGGTAGGACTGGGGACCCAGTAATTAAACTGGGGACCCAGTGGTAAAACACATCTCGCCTATGTATGAGATTCTGATACAGGGTGTAAGAGGTCTAAGAACCTCAACAGCCACTGCACCAAAGTTTCTGCCTTTCAAAAGCACAAAGAAAGCCAACAGCATGGATCAGGATGGTGCTCGTCTGTACTAGAAGAGTGGGAGGCCCAAGGGACTCCTTGTCTGGAGATTATTTCATAGTACAAAACTTCCCAAGAAGTGCAAACTGCCAATTTATTTGAATTCTTGTAAAGAATTCCAGGTGCACTGGAAGTCCTTAGGAGGAGCAACAGCATTTGTCAAAACCAGAATTTGTGACAGATTCCATACTGGTATAAACTAGCAGCATCCAACCCCATTACTCTAAGCAAGTAAGTATTGATAAATACTTGTAAAGTAAGCACTGATAAATACCTACTCACACCTTCCACAATTTGCTTTCTTGACTTGCTGTGGTGATAGACTCACTAGAAAAAGCAAGAGGCAGAACTGCCTGTCCTGTTATTAATACCAACAAAGCCACCCAGCTATTAGACAATTACATGTTCTTCAAGGCAGTGTAAGTGTCTCAGATTTTACTGTTGATTTAACTGTCATTTCTTCATAGACACCTATGAAGATCAAAGTAAATGTCTCCCACTTACCCTTCTGGTTTTTTGTTAGTGGCTTTTGGAGATGCTTATGGCCTTTGAACAATGTCAAAAAATAAAATCAAGCTGTGAAACACAAATCCTTATTTCTGAGCTGCAAATTACCAAAAAAAAACCAAACCCCACATACAAATCAGTCCCTTTATACTGTACAGTTGAGCATCTACTTATTACTCTGTATTGGTTCTTCCATAAACCTGTTTGGTTCGTGTTCAAAGTGCTCCTTAAATTTCTTCTTTGATTTTCCTTTCTTTTTGCTGGAGGTCTCAGTGTAGGAGAGGTGGGCTTGATTATACTTTTCTTCAGACTTTATTGAGAAATTCCAAGTTGAGAGAAGCAGGGAGATGAATGGAGTCCATGGTTATGGAGGATGGGTTGAAGGGGAAGGAGACCGGGAACATGCGCTTGGAGTCTAACAGCAGCTGCGGAGGGTCATTTCGGTCCTGCAAGTGGGCCTGTGAGGTGTGGGAGAAGGAAACAAATCTACAATCAGTAGCTGCTTTTTCTTTGCCATGTTCAATATCATCAGAGGTTCTAAATGTACACAATTCTAGAGATCCTGCACAAAACACAGTGAGAACTCGCTACCGCAGTGGCATTCCCCTGAGAACAAGTTACAGGCGCTTCCACACAGCAGGAAACACTTCTTCAGGAGAACCTGGATACGTTTTCTACACAGCCACAAAGCAAGACACAGGACTTGAAACAAGGCAACCCCCTCACACACAGCAAAAGCAGAGCTGCATGATACCAGCAGACCACTTCTGGTTCAGCTGCTCGGTGATGGAGAGATACTCTAGGAGAAGCTGAACACAGTTCTGTTTCAATGTCCTGCTGCCTCCTTGTGAGCAGTAAAAGATGTTTGGTTTTAACTTCTGCCCTCTATCTCAGAAGCAACTCCGTTTCACCGATGCTTTGCTGACTCCTGCAGACATCCTTCTGAGTCACATTGCTACTGAAGAGCACTGGATTAGCTGAGCTGGGAACTTGGGTGCTTGCTGTTCTTTGGGATTAGCAGCCTGGCTATCCCTCCAGCTGTATGTTGCAAGTGCAGAGCAGTAAATTCAGGGCAGCGTGCAGCAGCATGCCTATTACAGAGTGCCTGCACTGGTAATGATTTAATACTGATGTCATCAGTACTGTTTCATTCATTTACAGCCCTGTCACTTACCTGTATGTCTCGTATAAAAGTTACTGTCACACGTTCTTCAAACTCGTTCACAGGAGTGTAGAGATTAAGTATTTTTACAATCTGTTGAAACAAAACAGGATTACAGACAGTCACGAGAAGCCAGATGTCTCCAGAACACAAAGCACAACTAACAGTTTATCTTGATAGGGCTGTAGCAAGTCCCCTGTGGTGTTACTGAGAAGCAGAATCATAGAATCCTAGAATCCTAGGGGTTGTAAGGGACCTCGAGAGATCATCGGGAGTAAAGCTAAAGGAGGGAAGGGTTAGAGGAGATCTTAGGGGGAAGTTCTTTCCAGAGAGAGTGGTGAGGGGCTGGAACAGGCTGCCCAGAGAGGGAGTGGGTGCCCCGTCCCTGGGGGTGTTCAAGGCCAGGTTGGCTGGGGCCCTGGACAACCTTGTGTAGATCCAGGCCTGAGGTTGGTGGCCCTGCCTGTGGCAGGGGGTTGGAGCTCTGTGATCCTTGGGGTCCCTTCCAACCCAGACCAGTCTGGGATTCTGTGATTCTATCACAGGTGTCACCCCAGTGATCTTCTGCCTTCTCTAAGCTATGGCAAGCTGCCATGGATCTCTAAAAGTCAGTTCTTACAGAAACGTTTGTAAATTTGGAACAGATTTGAGCAACAGATTTATACCAGGACCCCGTTCAGCTGGCACGTGGTGACACGGGTGACCACTTCACAGTTCTTCTGATGCCACCTCTACACCACTTCTTCTGATGCTCTCTCACTACTGCTCCTCCCCTGCCTTCCCTCAGCCTCTCTCCAGAACACACATTCAAGACAAGGAGATGGAGATACAGGAGAAAGGATCTTCAAGAACCTCTGAAGATCAGCTCACACCTCTCACTTCTCCCTTCCTACAACAGTAGCAAATTAAAGCCGGACAACCCAGCAGCAAACACGTGAGTCTGTATCCTCCTGGAATGGGTTCTTAAAAGTTTAAGGTTGGATTCAGCCTGCCTAGGTGGGCAGTTCTCAACCTCCTGCCCCAAACACGAATCCTTGGTGGGCATCCTGCAGACCTGGCCAGGTTAGACAGAATCATAATCACAGAATGACAAGGTTGGAAAAGCCCTTTAAGATCATCGAGTCCAACCATTAAGAGACCCTGGCAGAAGACAAACACTGAGTTTAAAATTCCAAGTGTCCAACTTCTACCACAAACTCCTCAGGGCTGGATTTCCTTTGAACACTTCTGCTGGAGCTCCAACGCCACCAACAGCACCCTAAGAGAGAAGCCTCCACGATGACCACCCCTGAATGTCAGTCTCAAAAAGGATGAGTTGTCCCCACCACAGGAATGGCTAAACAGACAGTGAAGTCCTAGAAGGGAGAGACCACCCTTTCCCACTTAATTATCCAGAGCTCTGGCGTAAATCCCTGCCCTGCTCCTGACCTGCTGTGTGGTGAGCGATGTGCACAAGGAGCAGATGGCCTCGGCATCTTCTGAGGTTTTCTTTTTCAGCTGCAGAAGCTGTGCTGCCTGAATCAAGGGCTCCAAAGTTTGTGCTGCTCCACTCTGCTGCAGGTTCTTCCCATGCAGCCATTCCTCCAGCTGGTTTATGTTAAATCTGGGTAAGCAACCAAGATAAGATGAGAGCTGAGAGATAAGACGTAGCATCTCACAAATCCTCCATGAGATTCAAACTGTGTTGCAGCACTGGTAATTTTTGTGATGATACTTGTGATAAACATGGCAAGAGACAACCAGGACGAAGCTTAATCCTCAAAAACTCAAAGCACAATTTATGCTCCATGTACCTTAAAACAGATGAACCACGTTAACAGCTGAGCAGCACAAGGGATGTGCTCTTCTACAGATTCAGATTTGTTCAAGTTTCAAAAGTCAATTAAAATTAAGCTTTTTAACAAGCTTTTAAATGCAAAAGAAGTTGTACCCTTGAAAATATTTACACAAAAAATGCCTTTGCCTGTGCCTCCTCCCAGGCTTAAGGGGAACCTGCAAAGGATCCACCCAGGGAAGGGGAGAGGGCAGCAAAGCAAAGGTTTAAATCATTTACACTGAGAAGTAAGTTGACAGATTTATGCCAGGGCTGATAAATATTCATGACCTCTTTCTGGCAGGTTTGCACTAGCTGTCCTTTCAGATTCCAATCCTTATTACAGCACCATGCTAAAACAGCGAGGGGGCACGCAGGCCCCAGTCCCAGCCCCACAGACATCTGTGCTCAGGAGGGGCACTTCACACAGCAACTGGGATCTGGCTTTAAGATCCACCTACAGAATCGGAGTTACCACACTTGGCAACGTTACAACCAGCAGACAGGGCAGCTGCAGCAGAACCACAGAGCCTTCTCCATTCCAATGGGCAACCCTGTAGCTTACGGGATGTGCAGCCTTCCTGCTCAGGCTGGGTGAGGCAAAGGTGGGGAAAGTCCACCCCAGAGGTAATAACTGCATTTAATTCACAAGCAGCACAGCGAACTGCATTGCAGGGGCATTACTCAACAGGGGTTAGCTTTAACTGCTGCTGCATCGGTCTCCTGCTGAATCCAAACAGCCTCTCCCCTTCCTTACACCGTTGCATTTTATTTTCCACCCCCTTCCAAAATTAACAAAACCTATCCAAGCAGACACACCCCCACCCCAAGCCCCCATCCCACCTCAGCTGCATGCCCGTGCTCCATGAGCAGACGTCCTTCCTCAGCAGAAGGTTGTTGAGGGCGACTGCGTTGATCATGTAGAAGAGCTGCTTGAAGACTTGCTGCATGATCTCTGGGTCCAGGCCCTGGTCACACATGATGCTGTGGAATGTGTTCAGCTGGCGAATTATTTCCCCTAAGCTGTAGGAGGCTTCACCATCTGCCAAGCTGAGGGAGCGATTCCTGTAGCCCATTGGTTTGACACCAGAAAGTCCTTGGATGCTCTCGTTTTCCAGCACCCCAGACACTGAAAAAAGGGGGATAAAATGAGCTTAGAAGACATGCAACCACGTAATTAGTCACTGATGTAAGAACTGATCCCTCAGAGGGCAGTCGTAAACATGCAGCATTCTCAGTGATCACAGACTCACAGATCGTAGGGGTTGGAAGGGGCCTCCAGAGCCCATCAGGTCCAACCCCCTGCCAAAGCAGGGTGCCTAGGACAGGTCACACAGGTCGGTGTCCAGATGGGGCTGGAATATCTCCAGAGAAGGAGACTCCACACCCCCTGGGCAGCCTGTCCCAGGGCTCCCTCACCCTCACTGGGAAGAAGTTCTTCCCCAGATTGGGGTGGAACTCCCTGTGCTCCAACTTGAGGCCATCACCCCTTGTCCTGTCCCCACAGACACTGAGCAGAGGCTGGCCATGTCCCCCTTTGTCCCACCCTTCAGATATTGATAAACACTGATCAGATCCCCTCTCAGGCTTCTTGTCTCCAGGCTGAACAGCCCCAGCTCACTCAGCCTTTCCTCACAGGGGAGATGCTCCAGGCCCTTCAGCATCTCCATAGCCTCCTCTGGACTCTCTCCAGGAGATCCCTGGCTGTTTGATCCCAGGGAGCCCAGAACTGGCCACAACACTCCAGGTGTGGCCTGACCAGGGCAGAGCAGAGGGGGAAACACGATGAGTGATGGGAGGTTTGAAAGCAGGATGGATCCATGAATTTGTAGTTTACTGTGATAATACAACATAGTTGAAGCACAAAGCACCAAGTATCTGTAAGATCACACTTCTTTTTTCCTTGGTCTTACTATGCAGAAATCGCCGTGCTGCAGAAACTGGGAACGCCTCTCCTTTGAGCTGTAATCAATTCTCCCTCTACCCACCACAGAGCCTTACGTTCTGCAGTTAAAGTGATTAATTGGCTCAAAGGATTGGGAGAAATGAAGACAGATTAAAAGTAATAAAATTCTTACAGCCTGACTAACTATCAGAGGAATGGGACAACTTTCTACAAGGAGCAGGAGGCATGTGCAGCGATGGTGGGGGGTGATGTCAGCAGACACAGCCAGAATTTGTGCAATGACATTTGGAGGGTAACAGGAAGGATTCTCAGATATGGATGAGTCCAGCCTGGGACCTCAAGGAAAACACTAGAAAATAAAAAGCACTGAGAACAGCCCCTCAATCAGCTTAGCAAGGAGGACAGATTTAGCTGAGGGGGTAACTCTTCTCATACTGACTCACCCTTGTCAAATTAGGTCTTTATTAGTCTCTTTTTTAACTCTTTCCAATTATCTCCTCCCTCGTAACACACATTTCCACCCATAAAAAGATTAGCCATGAATCTGGTCTGGAGGGAATCATAAGCACTATGAAAGGAAGGAGATATTTTCTATTGTGGAAGAAAAAAACCCTCATATATACTAGTTTCTATCATGGGGGAACACTAAAATCATCCAGGTCTGCCTCCCTACGTCCAGGTCACTGCTAACACAAGGACCTGCTCCAAACCAAGACATTTTTTTTGCAACATATGCTTCTCTACCAACTTTGGGGTTTTCCTTTGGGATGGAGTCATGCTAGAGCCGTACAAAGGTCTGGAAGAAAAACCCCAGAGTCCATAACTACAGGAAAAAAACCCCACCCCGTAACAAAACCTCTCCTAAGAGCTAACGTGCTGTGAACTTACCAATCATGGGTTGGAGAATGCCCTCTGCTACCTTAATGAGCTGCTGGTAGATCTGGATGGAGAGGTGGCTCAGCACCTGGCGGTACTCGGTCAGGTCAAAGTTCTTCAGACAGTGCTCGTTCTGCTTAGGTGTGTTCTGTGTCATGAAACCCTGAACAGGAGGAGATCAAAACACCTTGTTTCATTGTTCCACCTAATTATAGTCCTGTAAAATCACTGTTAAAAAACCCCCTAACCCTCAGAGTACAATACATCCATATATATTAGCAAAGTACATCTTTACTCCATTATAGAAACGATCAAAACTCATAAATCATCTTTGATTTACTGAGCCATTTGTTCATAAATTATTACTAGAGGGCTGCTTTTTTACAGCAAAGCATCATTAAGCAATAAGTTTTTCATTTTAGGTTTAGCAAGGAGCAACATTTGTATTAATTGCAATTTATCGGGGCGGAAAACCATGTTTCAGTCCTGGAGAAGCATTTTTAGCTAGCCTGTTGTTTATCCCCCTGAGTTCCAATTATTTGTGGAAAAAACAAATACCTTGAGGTTAAAATCTCAGAAAGTGAGGAAAAAAAAATGATAACCCCCAGGCTGCACGGTCTGACAACATTTTAAACTGAAGTTTGGAGATCTCTCCAAGCAACTGGATTTATTCCCTGCATTTTGCTGAGGCAGCAAAGGGATGCTGTAGCCCTGGGTGCTGGTCTTGGACTTTAAAGTCATTTTTGCTGGCAGAAGCAAATGGGATCTAAAGTTTGCAGTTAACACAGACACTTTAATTGCCTGTTTGTATGGTCTTATCAATTTGGTGCTCGTTGCTGACTAGCAGAATGCAAAAATATGACGTGTACAATTTGAGTTCAGAACTTCTTTTTCCTGACTAATGGAAAAGCATCGTGCTCTCTGCACTGCAAGACTGCACTTAGCTTGGGTTTTTATTTTAAACCTGTTTTCTTAAAAACTGGTTGGATTTCAAACTGAAGAGAATAGCTTTTTCCTCCTCTGGTTTTTTTTTTTCATCCCACCAAATTATCAACTGAATTTGCAAATACCTGGTTCAGTTAACACAGTACATCATGGCAGAGCATGTGAAATTAAACTCTGGTTGGTTTTTTTCACCCTGCTGGTTTTCTGGGGAGGGTTTTCTTTAAAATGTGATGCACTTACACAAGCAGAAGAGGTCAAAGAGGAATGTGACTATTAGTAAGCTATTACCTAAATTATTTTTCTCTTTAGTTCAAAACTTGGAAGTCCAGCCTTGAGATTTTACATACCAGTTGCCATCTTGTGAATGTTCTGCAGTGTTAGTTTGGATCCATGAAAACTGTTTTTTTTTCTTAAATATATAAATATATAAGAATTATATATTATATATTATATTATTGTTATATATATATAATTCTTATATATAAGAATAATATATAATATATATTATATATAATATCATATAGGAATTATTATTATCATTATTTATAAGAATAATTATATATTATAGTATCTATTATATTATATATATATAATTATTACATATTTATATATTTAAGAAAAACAGTTTTCATGTATAGAAAATATATATAAAGAATTATATATAATATATAAATAGATAGAATTTATTTCTATTCTATATATAATAATATAGATAATTTATATATAAATTATATATACTTATATATTATGTATATATCTATATTATTTTTATATATTTATATTATATATACATAAAAATTATAAATATATATAGCCACCTGGACATAGATTTATGTTGTTCCTCATTTAGTCTTGATCTGCATTATATATATATAATATATATCTTTATATATATATAAAATCTTTACATCTTTATATATATAAATAATTATATATATAAGTCTTTTTATATATTTTTATATATTTAGAATTTTATATATACTATATGAGAATTGTTTATTCTTCAAGATATCTATAAGAATTTTTTATTCTTAAATATATGTATTTTTATATAAATAATATAAATATATATATCCACCTGGACATATATTTATGTTGTTCCTCATTTAGTCTTGATTTGCATTATATATATATAATACATATATATATGTATATAATGCAAATCCAGGTGGAGATATATATATATACACACACACACATATATATATATATGTCTTTATATATATATAACATGAATCAAGACTAAATGAGGAACGACAGTGTCCTGGTTTCAGCTAAGATGGAGTTAGTGTTTTTAGCAGCAGATGGAATGCCCTGTTTGGGAGTTAGGATGGGAGCAGTGCTGATAGCACCCTGATGTTTCTAGTTGTTGCCAAGCAATCAAGGACCTTTCTCAGTTCTTCATACTTCCCTACTAACGAGAAAGGAGGGGACGCAGCCAGGACAGGTGACCCGAATTGGCCACAGAGGATATTCCATGCCAGTTACGCCATGCTCAGTATAAAGGGGGACTGGGGGGCAGAGGAGGAGACAGCGCCAGGACGTGCAGTTTCTGGGGACGGTCGGGTTCCGGGACGGCTCTAGGCTGTGCGGCCTGAGCTGTGTGGTTTGCTGAGAAACTGCATTGTGTATCTCCAGTTTCATAGATTTTGTGCTATAAACTCCTGTTATTGTTATATCTAGTTTTCTGCTATTTTTAGTAAATTATCCTTATCCCAACCTGCGGGGTTTTGGTTTCTGGGTTGTGGTTTCTTTTCCTCCTTTCTTTCTTCCCTTTCCCCCCTCCCCCAACTTTCCTTCCCTCTTCCTTTTAAAAGAACCAGCGACTGTGTGGGGTGCAGCCCTCAGCTGGGGCAAAACCACGACAACCATAAACTTGGCTCTGTTGAAAATGTTAATACCCAGAACATATGGCTGTAAGGATGGCAGCATGTAATGTACCACGAGGACTATGATGATCTGATTTTGTCCAAAGGGATGCTATATCCAACTGAACAAAGGAGGAAAGTCAGAGACGACCCCACGTCTAAGCCAGAGTGAAGCCACCAAACCCAGGAAACCTGGAAACCCTTTCCTGGAGGAGTGCCAGAGCACTCGAGGTCAGTGATGAGTTCCTTACCACATCTCCACTGTACTGCTTCAAACAGTGTAGCAGGCGACACGTATTTGCCAGCCAGAACGACGTCATCTGAAAGTCCTCGTTGTGTTTCTGGAGGAGCAGAATTAAAACAGGTGAGTTACCCCTTCAGGGAGGGACGCTGGCAGAGCAAGACAAAGTGATTTTAAGTTTCCCCACCTAGAATCAGGACACTTTCCCTCTGCAAATGGGCAGTAATTGCCATTTGATTCCTGAAAACATTTTTCATCTGTAAATGCAAACTATTTCATTGCAAAGATCATAATTCTCCTTCTTCTTCTTCTTCTTCCAAAAAAGGGAAGCTAAAAGAGTGATTTGGTTTGAAAACCCTGCGAGAGCTGAACACCACACACTTTGACATGGTTATTACCATCTCATGCCATCTCAGCCCCCAGACAAGAGGAAAGGGACACCTACCCTCAGCACCTTCTTAATGCCGTTGATGGTGGAGGTGAGCAACGAGTGAACCTTCTGGTCATCGCTGACATAATCCGCGTGCCTGATGCACATGTAGAGGATGTAGGCTGGCAGGCAGGGAACAGTAGCAGACACTGCCTGGGGCTTGAGATCTAGAAGGTTTGTTGATTTTATTTTTAAACAAAAATCCTCTTAAAATTTGCTAAGTGGCAGGTGAAGCAGAAAACACCAGAGCTGGAGATGTACCCAAACAAACCCCTCTCCCCACCAGCCCCAGGGAAAGGTGAGATTTCAGCTCTGCAACTTCCATCTCTTGCTGCAGCGTGGACACAAAACCAGAGGTCTGACTGCATGACAGATGGACCAAAGCAGAAGAGTGACAGCACTGGGGCTCAGCAGAGCATCACTCTGTGCTGCAGCTGGCAACACGATCCCATTACACCTCACAGATGCACAGGCAGCACTAGTTCTTTACCACGTAAAAGCCTATCCAAGCAGCACATAACCTTATAAAAACTCCCTGAAGCTTTCAGGAATACTTCCCATGGGTAATAAATGACCCCCTCTGAATTCACAGCTTAATAAATTACCCTTTTCTTCAAGATACAGAATCCTAATGGCAGCTGTGGGAATATTCAGCCCCTAGAAAAAGAACCTGTCTGATTAGGGGAACTTCAAAGACCATAGCAAAGGGCTAGCATTGCTCTTTTTAGATCCTCTAGTGAGTCTGCCAGGGTTAGAGCATGATGGTAAATACAAGCTCTTAGCCAGGGAAGCGTGACTTCTCTAACAGCATTGAGTAAGGGGATGCTGGCAGCAATTTAGATCAGATCTTCCAGCACAAAAGAGCTCATAAGTTTATTATCTGTTACCTGTTATTACCTCATAAATCAACTACATTTGGTCCATTGCTGTGTAAAATCCCTTGGGTCTATCACTTGCTATCCTCTCCTCATCTATTGCCACATCGCATCAAGCTCAGCGAATTACTGCTTGCTCTAAAAACTGCAGTCACCTTTCTGAATTAACCATTTTTTGCTATCCCTAAGGATTACATCCATGCAGGTTTATCTTCTCAGTGCTGCACTCCTCTATCTACCAAAACTGCCATAACCATACAGCCCCAGGAGGGACTGATGTGATAAGATCTATTTTCCTGTCTTGAAATCTCCCAGGAAAGAGAAGGAGGCAGGCACAGGAGCAGAGCAAGTTCCTCACCTGTGATGAGGTTTCGTATGAGGAGTGGCTCATCTTCTTTGTAATACTCCAACATGCCCTGAAAAACCTTCTCCTTCCTCTGGACAGCAACTTGCATGTTACGCTCTTGCCGCCTCCTCTCCACTGGCTGCATGGCTTGGGCTGCTGGGAAAAGAGCATGAAACCACAGGCTAGAAGGCAGTAACACTGCAGGAAGCCTTTTGTTGTAGCTGTTTTGTAGTGTTTTCACAAAGAGGAGAAAACCAAAGAGCCAGGCAATGAAAAAAACAATACACCTCAGCATCACATCTTTTGTCTGGCTGTAAAGCTGGAGAACTGGGGTGGCATGCCCCTGATGGAAGCAGTCGTGCTGCCATTAAAGCTTAATATAACAGGAGAGGATGGAGTGGAAGTTCTGCAGTCAACAGTAGCCTGCTGCACACCAGTGGCACCAACAGAGGCCAGCTGTGGAAACCCTCCAGTTACTCAGTTTAACTTCACTTTAATGCCTAGTTTTCAGAGGTTAGCTGATGATAATGAAGTTATGTGATTAATCACAGCATCTGTTCAGCCTGGAGAAAAGAAGACTGAGGGGGGACCTAATTAATGTTTATAAATATCTTAAGTATGGGATGCAGGGGGAATTGGCCAACCCCTTTTCAGTGTCTGTAGGGACAGGACAAGGGGCAATGGCTGCAAGCTAGAGTATAGGAAGTTCTGCACCAACATGTGGAGGAACTTTTCCCCAGTGAGGGTGAGGGAGCCCCAGGGGGTGTGGAGTCTCCTTCTCTGGAGATATTCCAGCCCCATCTGGACACCGACCTGTGTGACCTGTCCTAGGGACCCTGCTTTGGCAGGGGGGTTGGACCCAATGGGCTCTGGAGGTCCCTTCCAAACCCTGTGATTTTGTGATCTCCACAGAATGGGAAGCTCCTTCTGCACAACACAGATGTGGTATCTGAGGTGTTTTCTGATCAAGCAGAATATGCATATATATTTTAATCCTATGTGGTTTTAGTATCCCCCTAAAATTGCCAGAACAGAGCAGTTGCATGCTAGATACTGGTCTCTCTATATCACTGCTTGGGTCAAAGCACTGACAACAAGGAAAGCAACAAGGTTCCCTATGTACCCTCCAAACCTCGTTACACCAAGCATCAGACCGACACCTCCAGCAAGTCCTCATCCTCCATCCTCACTTCATGGACCCTCTTCCAAATTTATCACATTTCCCCATGTTAACAGGCTAAAGCTTCATCAGCACAGCCATACATGCTGAAAGCAGCCTAAGCATGACCCAAGAGCTTCATCTGGACTTTCAGTTCCCTGCCACCACTCCAGTGATAAGCTCAGTGCTAGTTCAGTGTGCCAGAATGGGTAAGGTCTTACTTTGAACAGAAATAAAAAGAGAACACCCCACAGCTCTCCAAGGCTGGCCAAAGAAGTGAAACCAGAGTGTTGTTCCCCAACCCCATGTTCCCCAACCCCAATGACTACAAACAGTCAAATCACCTTCATAATCTTGGACCTTCTTCACGTAAATCTTCAGCTGCTGCTTCAGCTTCTTTTCATGCTTTTCCAGCATCTCCAGCAATTCTTTAAGATCCTGAAAATCAAGATGCAGGGTGTTAAAATGCAGGAGCACACAATCTGGTTTCACAGAATCATAGAGCTATAGGGGTTGGAAGGGACCTCAAGAGATCATTGGGTCCAACCCCCCTGCTAAAGCAGGTTTATGCACCATTACTTCATGGTGTGAGTATCTTGGTAGAAGAAGAGATGTGCTATTTCAGGATTGCTCAGGGAAACCCTTACCTACACCCCAGAGATCGTGGATGATGTGTGCCTGCTTTCTCTAGAAGTAGCCTACAGCAGGCAATACTCACAGCACACCACCTATAGCATTTTTAATCCTGGCTGCTAATCATATCTTGATTGTAGCCTCTGTCTACACTGTCAGAGACTCTTTGCAGGAGCCCCAGATGGCTGAAGCCCCTGGGGAAGTCAGGATAAACGATGAGTCTGCCTCAGTAGATGAGGACTGGGTCAGTGATCAGTTAAGGAATCTGGACATCCATAAATCCATGGGTCTTGATAGGATGCACGTGAGGGTGCTGAGGGAGCTGGCAGAAGTCATTGCTAGGCCACTCTCCATCATCTTTGCTAAATCCTGGGAAGTAGGAGAGGTGCCTGAGGACTGGGGGAAAGCAAGTGTCACTCCAGTCTTCAAAGAAGGGAAGAAGGACCTGGGTAACTACAGACCAGTCTGCCTCACCACCATCTCTGGAAAGGAGATGGAATGACTTATTGTCACTGCAGTCATTAGGCAGAATGAGAATAAGAGGGTCATTAGGAGCAGTCAGCATGGCTTTACCAAGGGGAAGCCATGTTTGACCAATCTCATAGCCTCCTTTGAGGATTAAAACCAGGTGGATAGATGATGGTAGGGCAGTGGATGTGGTTTACCTTGATTTAAGTAAAACATTTGACACCGTCTCCCACAGCATCCTCACAGCTAAACTGATGAACTGTGGGCTGGAGGATCAGGGAGTGAGGTGGGTTGTGAACTGGGTAAAGGGAAGAAGTCAGAGAGTTGTGGTCAATGGGACAGGGTCTGGCTGGAGGCCTATATCTGGTGGAGTCCCTCAGGGATCTGTACTGGGACCAGTACTATTCAGTATATTCACTGGTGACCTGGAAGGGGGTACAGTCAACAAGTTTGCTGATGACACAAACCTGGGGGGGGTGGCTGACACCCCAGAGGGCTGTGCTGCTACTCAGAGGGACTTAGACAGGCTGGAGAGCTGGGCAGGGAGAAATTTAATGAAATAGAACAAGGGCAGGTGTAGGGTCTGGCATCTGGGGAAGGACAGTCCCAGGTACCAGTATAGGTTGGGGACTGGGCTGTTGGAGAGCAGAGTAGGGAAGAGGGACCTGGGGTCCTGGGGGACAGCAGGGTGACCATGACCAGCAATGTGTGCTCGTGGCCAAGAAGGCCAATGACATCCTGGGGTGTGTTAGAAGGGGGGTGGTTGTGTGGTTAGTAGGTCAAGAGAGGTCCTTCTCCCCCTCTGCTTTGCCCTGGTGAGACCCCACCTGGGATATTGGGTCCAGTTCTGGGCCCCTCAGCTCAAGAAGGACACAGAACTCCTTGAAAGAGCCCAGCACAGGGACACCAAGGTGATGGAGGGAGAGGAACCCCTTCCTGATGAGGAGAGGCTGAGGGAGCTGGGCCTCTTTGGCCTGGAGGAGACTGTGTTAGATCTGTGCATGATTACAGAATATAGGGCTCCCTGGTGATCTCATTTGGTAGGCAGTTCTACAAACTAGATGGGCTTAAAAAAGATAAAAAGTAAAAATAAAGGAGTCACAAGAGTCCCAGCCACTGAAGAACAGCTCAAGGCCAAGTTCCAGCACTCCCAAATGCACCAGTGGGAGATGCTGAAGGATCCTGCAGGCAGTTTAGGGAGATGGAAGAGACCACATCACCCTCCCCACCCCTCCCCATTTCCTATGTCGTCTCTCTCAACCTGCTTTTTGGGGTTTTCCCTCTTCCTTAGGCTGTGTTGCCAATGCAGCCCCTTACCAGATTTTCATTGGTGAGGCGAGTAATTTCTTGCTGAAGTCCAAACTCCACCTGGACCTCTGGAGACAGTTGCAGGGTCTGCAGGAAAGCCTGCTGCTGTGTATCCATCTCTTCTCTCATTGCATCCACTTGTTTTTTCAGAGCTTCCACCTCCTCCTCGTGCTC
The DNA here is from genome assembly GCA_020800305.1 of Porphyrio hochstetteri. NCBI lineage: Eukaryota > Metazoa > Chordata > Aves > Gruiformes > Rallidae > Porphyrio > Porphyrio hochstetteri. The sequence goes on from CM036938.1 coordinate 90,220,189, forward strand.
TCTTCTCTGATCCTGGAGTTGTCCTTCCAGTAACCTGAGGAAAAAAACCCCACACTGATCAACCTGTGGTTTCAGCATTGCAGCAGTAACTCCTCTTTTAGTTTAGATCCTTCAAAGTCATCCAATGTGGTAGATGTTCCCTGGTCAACCTCCCTGTGTAACTGACACACACGAAGGGGTACTGCAGCTATTTTTGCCACATTAAGCTGGTATTTCCTATCCTTTGGATTAAATATGTTTGAGATTTAGAGACACAAGATCAAAAGGTTGTGGGGTTTTTGTTTAAAACAAAAGGATGGTGGGCCATAAATCTGGGTTTCTTTACTCTTTCCATTAGCAACACCCAAATGCATGGCAAGAAAGCAGTGCAGGTCAACACTTGTGGGGTATTTTTTTTCCCCAAAAGCTCAGCATCCATTCTTGTGCTCACCCACTTTCAAACACCAGTTCTCACTCTGGAAAACCAGTGTTTTTCAAGGGGCTCTGTTCATTTGGACTGGCACAGGCTTTGTTTGCTACTGCTGTGAGCATCAAAAAAGGCAGATGCTGAACTCTTTCATTCCTTCTAGTTGTTTGCAGAGATGCTGACTTACCTTAGCTTAAACAGAGGTATGTTTGCTTATATCTCAATTTTAATTCAAGAATCACCTGCAGAGAGCTATGTACAACACAGTTTTCTGTCATCTCAATGGGTTCCCACTTTCATCACTGATGCTGGCTTCTTCAGCAGGGGAAAAATGACATGTTCTCTTGTACTCCATGGCATACAAATGCTAATGCCATGACACACAGCTGACAGAAGTCACCAAAACCAGTCCGCCTCCCTCTATTTTTTGTCCCACCACCCTCTCCTACCCCACTTCCTCCTATACTAAGTCCTCTTCCTGTGTGCAAGGACAACCCCGGCAGAAAAAAATGCTGAGATAAAGGGTTTGTAGCACATTTAGTTCTTGCAATACCCAGCCATTTGCTAAATCAGAATGCCTTTGTTAATCTAGCAGAAGAGTAATTCATCACTGAGATGTTACCTGCACCCAGGCTGATGAGGGTGCTGGAAAACCTGGCAAGCAACATGATAATTGATTTTTTTTGGGGGTATCTATCCCCTACCCTCTCCTAAATGGAAGCCTCATTAGTCCAACAGCTCTCTCAAGAACACCAAAATAAGTGACTCCAGGAGGGATGAGGAGCCTGAGAAAGGGGCATCAAGCCCGAAGTGCCAAGATTTAGTCCCAGATGAGAGAGTGCAGTGGTGACACAGAGGAGGAATGACACAGGGGAGGAGAGTGAGCCTGTGTCCTTGCTGTAGCTCAGGGATGTGCTCTCCTGGGCAGAGCGATGGACAGCCACACAGCTTCATCTCCTCTGGCATCAGATGCAAACAGCAACACTCAAAGATGGGCTGACACCAATGGGATGAGGTTTAACAAGGCCAAGTGTAGAGTGCTGCACATGGGACATAACAACCCCATGCAGCGCTACAGGCTGGGGGAGACTGGCTGGAGAGCTGTCAGGCAGAGAAGGACCTGGGGGTGTTGGGTGACTGCAGACTGAATATGAGCCAGCAGTGTGCCCAGGTGGCCAAGAAGGCCAATGGCATCTTGGCTTCTGTCAAAAACAGTGTGGCCAGTAGGTCTGGGGAGGGGATTGTGCCCCTGGACTGGGCACTGGTGAGGTCACACCTCGAGTGCTGGGTCCAGTTCTGGGCTCCTCACCATCAGAAGGACACTGAGGTCCTGGAACGAGTCCAGAGAAGGGCAAATCCTCTGAGAAGCAGCTGAGGGAGCTGGGGGTGTTCAGCCTAGAGAAGAGGAGGCTGAGGGGAGACCTTCTCCCCACCTACAACTACCTGAAGGGAGGTTATAGAGAGGTAGGTGATGGTCTCTTCAGCCAGGTGACAGGTGATAGGACAAGGGGGAATGGCATGAAGCTGTGCCAGGGCAGGTTTAGATTGGATGTTAGGAAAAAATTTTTTACTGCAAGAGTTGTCAGGGCTGGAACAGGCTGCCCAGGGAGGGGCTGAGTCACCTTCCCTGGATGTGTTCAAAAAAAGGGTACATGAGGTACTTAGGGATATGGTTTAGTTTAGGATGAGAATGGTTGGACTTGATGATCTTAAAGGTCTTTTCCAACCTTGTGGTTCTGTGATTCTGTGACTCCAGTGTTGACAGAGTAGCATTTACCCAGGACACACACAGACACGGAGCTGGGACAGTGGGGATGAAGATTTTGGGTCCCTGGAGAAACTCATGGAGACTCATGGCTGTGGGCTGTTTCCCTGCAGCAGCAATTAAGCATGGGTTTGGGGGTTTTGTTCTCATTATTTGGCTTTTCTTTTAAGAACTGTATAAAAGAACACATGCTTTCTATTGAAGATTTCTGGATGAAAAGCATTAATCTTTCTCCAGTTTAGTTTTTTGTTGTTACTGCTTTTAAAGAAAAAGACCTGAACAACACGATCACCATTCCCATTTTCCAGTGAAAGACAGAAAAGCATGTTTTCTGACTACAGAAACACAGGCAGCAATGCACTCAAGGCTCGTAATCATGTTGTCAGGAGTTATATTCTTAATAGGCTTGGAAAATGCAGGGCTCACCATGAAATGAGTATTAAGTACTTAATTTTATTTCTTCATGTGGTTCAGATTAACTGCGAGGTGCTCTCAGAAAAACACACTCCTCCTATGAACTTGGATGCCCATGTTGCTTTCAGAACCAAATGAAGCATCCCTGGTAATCTTCCTGTTGCTGTCTGATTTGACTCTGGTACCTCTAGATGTGACTGCCTGAGACTACTTTATACAAAGGATTTTTTTTTAAACCTGTCCTCACTGTGGTCTCCTTAATCATTGCATATCTTTTCTAAAAATCATATATATCAGAGCCTCACAGCCACCCTACAGGAGAGCACTGACTAACATTTAATTATCAGCTTTTCCAAGCAGCAAGCTGAACTGGGAGAAGAATCCAGGAGTCCTTCAGCCTTGCATTAATCTTCATTTGTCTTTCTAAATGTTCATTATCTTGGAGGTGGGAGATCATTAGAGAGTCACCAGCATCCCCAGGAGATATGGAGGTTCCAGGTGTTGCCCCTGGTGTGTCCTGCTGGGGTATCTGCCCACCAGACCAGGCCATGGGGAGAGCACCATGGGGAGAGCACCATGTCTCCTCCACACACCTTCCTCCCTGTACCTACAGGCAGTGCATGGATGGGAGCACACAAACACCCTGAGCGTGCAAAGTGTCACTGCACAAGGACAGGGATTCCACTTCAGACATGTCACAGATTGGGAGTAAATGCTTTAGGGAGGTGCTGTATTTTAGTGCATTTTGGGGAAAAAAAAACCATCTAAAATGGGGTTTCTTTGGGCTACCTGGAGATTACAGCTCTCCAACACCTTTATTACACAGTTTCTCATTAATGTGACATATTTCTTACTGAATCACAGCCCAGGCACTGGGTGACAACAGCCACAACTGGCAACAACCAATTAAAATCACAGTGACCCCTCTGAAAATTACAGGAGGACCTCAGTTCCTCCAGTTTGGATATCTAACCTCTGGCTGTAGGACAACTGGTCCTACAGAGGACAACAGCAGAGGAAGAGGATGAAGGAAAGGGCAAGCGAAAGGGGGAGAGGAAACAATGGGGGAAAAAAGAAAGTGTTTGACCTGGCAACTTGCTTTAAACCTTGATAAGCCAAGCCGAGCTCTCCATCTTCATTGAGATACCCCCAGTCCTCAGTCTTGCTAGAAATAAAGGACAGAAAAAGGAAACAAGAGGACAGAGAAAGACAAAAGGTCAATTGCAATAGAAGGGGAAAAGGTGCAGAACCTTTTTTTTTTAAAAAAAGAAGCAGACTTTCATTACATTTTATTTCCTTTTCCACCATGGTACATGAGAACCATGCCCTGGTTGTGTCCCATATGACACCCCTGGCTAGAGCAGCTTCTCCTCCCTCCCCAGAGATGAATCATGGCATCGTGCAGCCCTTTCCTCTGTGAGCCACCTCAGCCAACACAGGAACCCAAAGTCATTCAGGTCAGAAGGGACCATCAGAAATCACCAGGTCCAACCTGCTGACAGGTTATCATCATTCCTGAGATACTACAGTTTTTACCACAAAACCAAATTCCTGGACAGAGCCTGACCTCTTTGTTTCTGCTTGGATAAACTCTTTCCCATTTGATTGCAAGGAAATGCTTGCAGCCCAAACCACAGAAGCTAGCTCAAAGCTTAAAAAACAGAGAAGAGAAACAAGGACCAAGGGGGATAAAAGAGAGCAGGAGTCAGCACAAGGGGTAAGGAAGGTGTCTCTAAACAGACAGGGTAACATGAAAAGCAGAGTGATCCTTAGCAGCTCCCAACAGGCTTCCTTGCTTCCCCCTCTCCCCACCTATTTTTGAGCTGTAAAAGCCCCCATCCACTTCCAACCCACAGTGCAAACACAGCCTGACCCCAGCATTCACTGCACACGGACAGCCTGAAGGGCTCACTGCTCTCCCAGACCTTCTGTGCTCTGGCACATCTCACTCACAGGACATTTTTAAGGCAAGTTTCTCCCTTCCCTTCCATCTGCAGCAACTTCTACTGGTCAAAAATAAATTGTCTCCTCAAGTCAAACACAACAGCTGTTCCTCTGAGCAACGCTCAGTCCAAACACCCCTTGGATGCTTGTTTCCTCATACCCATATGAGATCCAATCTGCTCTATACCCACCAAGGCAGAAAAATACCCAGAAAAGCCTGATCTCACTTTAATACTAAACGTTTCCTTTAAAATAATCCCAACAACCCACCTCTTAAAGTTATAAAAGGCAGGAGGGTAAATTACACCCTTCAATGCCGTGTTGATTGCATTGCAAATGAGTGATGGGAACTGGTCAGCCTGACCAGAAACATTTGCTACAGAGAGATTTTTACTTGGCCTCAATGTGGGTTTCAAAACAGTTTTTCTTTTGAGACAGAACAATGGAAAATAAACAAAAGAAAACACAAAAAAACCCCCACTCAGTGTACCATTACACTTTCTGACAGCCAAAAACCAAGCTAATATACATCTGTTTTGAAGAGAAGCAGAGCAGATGCCATTCCCTGGCAAGGAAAGCTACACATATTTAAATGGAAAAGCACAATATGTAAACTTTCTATAGCATATTTTCACATGAGGAAAGCAGTGAGAATTGTGGTGGGGCAGGACTACTGTGAAAGGACTCAAGAAGTGTCCTCACCACAGCAGACAGCGTGGACCTCCTGGTCTGTTAGCATGGCATTTCTGGAAACTAGCAAAGAGTTCAGGCAATAGCACTTGGAAAATTCATCTGTTAAAGCCATATGTATGAATTTAGATTGAAAAGTTATTTTTACCCACACAGGCTTCCAGAAGGGTCTGTAGTCTGATAGGTACAGGGATGTTTTCTTGGTCAAATTTGGGTCAGCTGGCTAATGAGGTAGGTTTTTTCGTTGTTTTTTGTTCAGATAATCTTAACAGAACTTGTATTTAGGTGCTGAAAACCAAGGGAAAAAAGAAAACACCATAACACCCCCCAAAAAAAAAAACAAACCCAGAAGGAGCCTCAGTATTTATTATAGACTGGTCTGGGTTGGAAGGGACCCCAAGGATCACAGAGCTCCAACCCCCTGCCACAGGCAGGGCCACCAACCTCCAGGCCTGGAGCTACACAAGGTTGCCCAGGGCCCCAGCCAACCTGGCCTTGAACACCCCCAGGGATGGGGCACCCACCCCCTCTCTGGGCAGCCTGTTCCAGCCCCTCACCACTCTCTCTGCAAAGAACTTCCCCCTAAGATCTCCTCTAACCCTTCCCTCCTCCAGCTTCACTCCATCCCCCTTGTCCTGCCAGTCTCTGCCCTTTGAACAAGCTGATTCCCCTCCTGTTCCTCTGCTCCCTTCAGGGACTGGAAGGCTGCAATGAGGTCCCCCCACAGCCTTCTCTTCTCCAGGCTGACCCAGCCCAGCTCCCTCAGCCTCTCTCCATAGGGCAGGTGCTCCAGCCCTCTGATCATCTTTGTTGCTCCTCTGACCCCTTTCCAACAGTCCCACATCTTTCTTGTGTTGGGGCCCCAGCTCTGGACTCAAGACTCCAGCTGGGGCCTCAAGAGGGCAGAGCAGACCGGGACATATCAGTAACCAGGGAAATTCCACAGCATTTTTAATCTCACACCTCTATAATCCTTGAAGAATAGCCTGCCTTCTGTTTTCAATCATATGCACACTGGTAAAGGAGGAAGGCAGTTCAAAGGGGTGCCACTGCCCTGAGACAAAACTGCCCTGTGACAAGTGCATCTAGTCTGTGCTCATCAACGAGTCAGAAATTGGTGAGATCCTCCTTTCCCAGAAAATCACATTGATCAAGACATTAAAAGTCAACAGGGCTCCTTTCTAACTAATTAGATTAATTAGTATGTACCAAAGTAATTTCCTAAAACGCTGGGTAAATCCTTCTCCAAAATAAGGCTGGAAAGAGTTGAAAGGACATGATTCACAGCCCCACTCCTCCTTTCTCCTTACCCTGGAGGTTCAGGTCTGGGGGAGCAGCTGGCAACCTGCCTTTGGCAACCTGCCTTCTGAACAGGAGAGAAATTCCTGCCCAAATGCCTCCCTCCCCTCCATCCCAGGATCTTAGAGGTGCATGTACACCAGATAACAGATGTTAATTTTAGCATCTTCAGATAATTATCATCTCTTAATAAAGAAGAAGGGGCATTTCATTTTTGAAGCACAGATACGCTTTTTTTTTTTTTAATTACATGGAAAACTAATGCACATCAGAGATGAAAAATAAAAGAGACTTGGAAGCAGCGATAAAACACACTGGAGAGTGGTGAGCAGAGATATGAACCCTTTCCAGGAGATGGCCTCTTCCAGATGCAAAAGCATCCTCCACATGAAGCCAGTGTCAGCCCTTCACTTGGCACTGCAACTGCAGACTTACACAGGAGGGGGGAGAAGAAGGGGCAAAAAAAAGGCCATGTACACTACAGAAATCACTTGGAAGTTATCACAGAAGTTAATTTCAAAGACTAAACCTGATCTGCTTTGAGCTGCCAGGTCACTATCTCTAACATCATCACCTGGTCTTTTGTTTGCTCTACATTTCCACCAAGATCAAACAGGCTTGAAAGAAATATCCCAAGAACTGAAACAGAGAAGAAAAAGCCTGCTTAGCTTTACCTTCATTACTGAGGCAGAAAATGAGCTGAAAACTAACTTGATGCTTTTCCCTTTAACAGTTCAAAGTCAGTGGGGAAAAAAAAAAGGAAAAAAAAGCTGAGTTCACTGCATTTACAAGGGGCTGCTTTGAATTCAGACTTCCCCTTGACCTGGCATCAAAGGGTTTTCCCCCTGAGAGAGGTGTGGAGAGAGAATCATCACTACACAGGCAGGGTTAGCAGCAGTTTCCCTCCTGCTGCATTTAAAAGTCATGGATTGTACAGACATAGTGAGTAAAAGGTTTATCTCTCACCACAATACAGCCAGGCTCCATTCCCAGCTTAAACACCTCAGCTAGGAGCAGACCATGGCTTTACCACGTTGGTCAGACTGGACCAGTGGAAGAGCACCCACCTTGGTTAGAAACTGCCAACAGGATGAAAGGGATCAGGGTAAAGAGAAATGGGAGTGCTCCCTGCAGCACAGGAGGAATTATTGAATCACAGGGCGCATTGAGTGGAAGGGATCTTCAAAGCCCATCGAGTCCAACCACCTGCAGTGAGGAGGGACATCTTCACTAGATCAGCTCACTCAGAGCCCCATCAAGCCTGAGCTTGAGTTATGTCCAAGGATGGGGTCTCCACCACCTCTCTGGGCACCCTGTGCCACTGCCTCACCACCCTCAGAGTGAAAAACTTTCTCTTAATATCCAACCTAAGTCTCTCCTTTCCCAGTTAAAACCACCACCCCTCATCCTATCACTCCACACCCTTGGGAACAGTTCTTCCCCAGCTTTCTTATAGGCACCTTTCAGGGACTATCAGGCAGCTATGAGGTCCCCCCAGAGCCTTCTCTTCTCCAGGCTGAACCATCCCAACTCCCCCAGCCTGTCTCCATAAGGGAGGTGCCCCAGCCCTCGGATCATTTTTGTGGCCTCCTCTGGATGTGCTCCAACAGGTCCACGTTTAAGAGAAGTAGCTCTTGCTTATTAATCTCACTTCAGAATTTCAACCCCACCAGCAAACCTTTCCCCTAAAATATTTATTGATCAAGATTAAAAAGAGAAAGCAGTTCCATTTCTCATGTTGGCATGAGAAATACACACAGAGCTACCTAAAGGACGAACGCAAATTTGTGCTGGGGAGATGGAATGTTAATTAATATTGACAAATACAATAATCCCTGCTCCCTGAGCATTTGTTTTCATCTGTTTTACTGCCATCAACTCCAGCCTATGGCTTATAAATGAGCCCATTATACCAATGCATAGAGAACCATATAATGGGGAAGCTGGTGATGATTAACGAGCCATTGGGTAAATCACTGCAGAAAGTCAGGGTGACAGAACACAGAGCTACTGGCACTGCACTGCAAGAGCCAAGCTCCTTTACTGAGGAGGTAGATGAGAGAAGTAACAGGTAAGTGAGCCTGGAGAAGGTAGGGTAGGGTAGGGTAGGGTAGGGTAGGGTAGGGTAGGGTAGGGTAGGGTAGGGTAGGGTACGGTAGGGTACGGTAGGGAGGCTCTTCAGAGGGATCTGAACAGACTGGACCCATGGGCTGAGTCCAATGGGATGAAGTTTGACAAGGCCAAGTGCAGAGTGCTGCACATGGGACACAACAACCCCATGCAGTGCTACAGGCTTGGGGAAGACTGGCTGGAGAGCTGTCAGGCAGAGAAGGACCTGGGGGTGTTGGGTGACTGCAGACTGAATATGAGCCAGCAGTGTGCCCAGGTGGCCAGGAAGGCCAATGGCATCTTGGCTTGTATCAGAAACAGTGTGGCCAGTAGGTCTGGGGAGGGGATTGTGCCCCTGTACTGGGCACTGGGGAGGCTGCACCTCGAGTGCTGGGTCCAGTTCTGGGCTCCTCACCACAAGGACATGGAGGTCCTGGAGCGAGTCCAGAGAAGGGCAACCAGGCTGGGGAAGGGGCTGGAGGGCAAATCCTCTGAGGAGCAGCTCAGGGAGCTGGGGGTGTTCAGCCTGGAGAAGAGGAGGCTGAGGGGAGACCTTATCACCGCCTACAACTACCTGAAGGGAGGTTATAGAGAGGTAGGTGATGGTCTCTTCAGCCAGGTGACAGGTGACAGGACAAGGGGGAATGGCATGAAGCTGTGCCAGGGCAGGGTTAGATTGGACATCAGAAAAAAAATTTTTCCTGCAAGAGTTGTCAGGGCTGGAACAGGCTGCCCAGGGAGGGGCTGAGTCACCTTCCCTGGATGTGTTCAAAAAAAGGGTAGATGAGGTACTTAGGGATATGGTTTAGTTTAGGATGAGAATGGTTGGACTTGATGATCTTAAAGGTCTTTTCCAACCTTGTGATTCTGTGAGACTGAAGGGTTTCACTCCCAGATCTCAAGAGGCCAAAACCACCAAGGCCTGACCACACAGAGTTCTTAAATTGCAGCTCACCCCTGTGCAACTGCAAAAAAGGGGATTTATGTACTTTGGAAAACATTTTCTGATGATTTCCATGTGTGATTCCCTCTCTCTAGAAGCTGGTCTGGAAACCAGACCAGCTGAAGAAGTACAACCCATACACACAGGATGGACACACGCCCTGTGAAAGCAGCAGCTCTTATTTTGACCCCAACTCCTTCACCAACAGCTGGACACAAACTTAACCATTCCTACATGTGCAGTCTGGAAAATGCAGTTTAGAGAGTAATTAAGTCTCTGCCTGACAGTGGGATTTTGCCTCCCATACTTGTATCCACAGTTCCAGGAGAGATTTGGAAGGAAAATAAAGAGAAAAATCCACAGAATTCATTAAGTGACCAAAAAGCCACACTTTGCAGTAGGAAGCCCACCGTGCCCCATTGATTTCTTGACAAAAAAATGATGTTTGAATCAATCTCATCACCTCTACGCTGCAGGAGGGGCAGAAATTTCATCAGCAAGTTCACTTCAGGAAAGCAAATATTCAATGGTAATCAACTGGGGAAAAAACCCCCAAACACTTGTCCAGCCCATCTGAGAAACCAGTGTCACCAGTGTCCTGGACCCCAACACTCCCCACTTCTCCAGCTGCAGGGGTGAAGTGAAAGCTGGCAGTGCTGGTGTGGGCAAAGCCTCAGTCCACCCATCAGGGTTTGAGGCTATGTTTAAATGCAATGCCCAAGGAGCCCAGCCCTCCCAGCAAGCCCATCTCTGTACTCACACAGGGTAACTGGAGGAATCTCCACAGGTTCTCTTAGGGCTTTCCCAACAAGCAAAACAGATGCACGGTCAGAAAACCCAGGCCATGCTAAGGCAGGAATTTGGAAGACATACAGCACAGACATGATGACCAAAGTTGACCATGCAGCTATCTGCACACTGAATTCCTGCACATCAGCACAGGCACGAGGATTTCCCATTGCACTTTTTTGGCCATCCACTTCTGAAAGCACTAAGCAACCCCCCAATTTTTCCCATCACGTTCAAAGATGGTGTGCCTTTGCTCATACTCATACAGGTATGGATAAATTCCTAATTAAGTCATGGTCTTTCCCAGCCTGAACTGCTAACAAGCTCCTACAACCAGCTGACAAAGCACCAAAGTTCACTGTGTTACTAAAAGCCATTAACCCACATTGGTCAGGGCTTCTGACTACCTTGCTGAATGCAAATTAATTAGGAAAAACCCCTCAAACATCTGTATTTGCCAAGAGAAAAGGAGATGGACATTTTATTTCCTTGCAGTAAAACATATAATCTTGCTGTTTAATATGTGTAATTTTGTCTTCTTGCACAATACTACTTTTTTACCTGATGTTCTCCAGGATGGCTGCAAGGATTGATTTCATGCCTCATAATTTAAGCTCACTGTTACCATAAGGATAGAGGGGAACGATGCTTTCTTCCCAGCATAGCATGAGGTCAAACTCAAAATAAGTAGCTCTTAAAACACATCTCTAGCCTTGTTACTATTTATGTACAGGAAGCAAAGTCAAAATCCAATTTCCCTCACTTCCATGTTGGCTTTTCTACCTGCCTGGCACCTGCCCTCCCCTGGGGACACAGTGCCCCAAGGATGACGAGCTCCTCACTCAGTACAAGACTTACACCTTTGGTCCCATCTTTATGGCCCAGCCTTGACCCAAGGTGCAGAACACAATACAGAAGCTGATAACTCCCTAAAACATGTTGCTAAGTGTGGTCTGGATCAAACCTGTCACACTTCAGTCCTGCTGCTGGAAAAATTTGAGCCACACTTACCGATTGGTCTCGCAGACTCCCTGGTAGGCTTCAATCACATCCTCCTGATCCATGTGCTTGCCACTCTTCGGCCCGCTGGCAGGGGTGGTGCTGCTTTCCTAAATTCAACACACAAAACACAGCAGCATGACATCCTGGACTGTCCTGTCTTTCAAAGTTCCTGATACCAAACAACTCCCAAGCATCCTCAACAGAGCTTCCCTGGGGCATCCATCAGACTAGGAAGCTCCTACAGCTTCATACACGTGCAAACAGACAGCAGCAGAGATGAGGAGATGGAAGGAGGATGCAGTGAACCTGGGAGGGAGGTAAGTGTGTGTGGGGGTGGTGGTCTAAAATACAAAATATACCAAAACTTTGAGGAGTGATAAGGCAGTGAATTAAAAAGCCCAAGTGAGAGTTTGCAGAAAATGCACCCCTCAGTCAGAACAGGGTTTAACCAAAAAAGTTCTCAAAGGGCTGTGATGAGACAGGCTCTCTTCTTGCCTACACACTGCAGTTGCAGCAGCATCACTGAGCAGAGTCTGGTCCAGAAGCAATCTTTTCCCATCCCATTTCCTTGTAGAATATATGCCAGTTGTCACCAAAACCCACTGGGAGCATCTCAGACCACCTCACCTTGGTGCAGGGCTGAAGGAGGTGTTCCTTGATGTGGCCTGGTATGGGGTTAAGCACCTCACAGTGGTACAGATGACCATGAGACATATGACCCTGGACTGTCTGAAATGATGCCATGGACTGTATCTTATCCATAGGCAGACCCTCCTATAGAACCTCCAATAACCTCCCTGTACCACGCTGCCACACAGAGCCTACCAAAACTGAAATGACCTTGCTCAGGCTGGCAGTGAATTTCCAGCGACAGAACAGGAAAAGGAAAAAGAAGATCTATTACCCTCCCAATTACCATGTTTTCCCCCGTCTCTTTCTGCTGGGCTGCCTTCATGATCTGCGCCCTCAGGATGAGCACCTCTTCTTTCCTCACTTCCAGCTCCTCGTTGGCCGATTTCAGCTGATTCAGCAGCAGGTTATAACTGTCCTGAATACGGTCGGGTGAGTTGTTCTGGGCTGCCTGGTCTGCAATAGCCTTCCTCAGCTCATTAAGTTCATTTTTCAGCTTCTTGTTCTCCGACTCCAGCTCTTGCCTCTGGAAAACACCAAGCCATTAAACAGTTTATCCAAACTGCCTTGCAGTGCTTCACCCTTTTCTGAGATGCCTCTAAGGAACTCAATTACCAATAATCACAGCCAAGTCATCAATTCATGCCAGGATCTGGATTTTGCTGCCTGCTGTGGCTCAGAAAACACTTTTGCTGTCATCAGTAGCCTGTTGCCATTTAATAACAAGGGTGACACACAGGAGATTTTGGGGTTTATCTGTTCTAACACAAAACCAGCCTGTTAAAGAAGCCAAGTGGATTTGTTTCTTCTCTGCCCCTTTTTCTTCTCAATCAAGAAATCATCCCAAATCCAAAAAAACACTTAACTCATTTTTGGTATTCATTAAATAAGGTGGAAGACACCGATTTACATGGCCTCATCCTGGCAGACATCCCATTCGGTGTGCTAGGGCTGTGTGAATCCCCACTGCAGCCCCTGTTCTCATGCATTTTCTAACTCCCCCTCCCTGTGCAGTGTTCACAGTTGGAGGATTTTCTCACCCTGATGTCTTGTCAGCTACTGGCATTTGACAAGTTTGATGCCAACCGCTTCTCCTGAATAACAATGCATGCTATTTGTCTGCCAGACAGCTGAAGGGCTTGTTTGCTTTTGCATGACAGTAGAAGACAGAAGAACAAAACACTGGCAGCTGAGACAGCTTTTATTTCAGTGTTTCACCATGAAACAGTAACACCACCTTGGCAGTTCTTTGCCAGCACCCAAAACCCACCAGGAGCACCCAGTTGGGTCAAGAGCAGCTTTGCTCCTGCAGATGGGACAACCTGCTACAGGCTGCAGATGGGCAGCAGAGCCAGACTGCTGGGATCCTACTCATGGTCCAGGTCTCTACAGCCCAGATCTCTACAGCCCACCTTCTCTTCACACCAGATCCTCCATCAGCACCTGCATGGTGGCACCCAGGCCTCTCAGAAAATGCCAAAACCCAACAGGATTCATCTCCAACACACAGCAAGAACCAAGACATTTGCAAGAGAGCTGGTGTCTGACTGGCATGGAGTCACCTCTTCCCCAGGGACTGACCCCCATCCATGTGGTTTCTCTGCTGTCTACAGTAGCACAAGCTCTTTCCCCACCAAGACCCACCTGCTTTCCTCTCCCTGCTGCCTTTTGCCCCTTTCCACAGCTCTCTTGCACAACCCCTCTTATCTGTGGGGTGTCTGCTTCATTAAAAGCTTTGGATGAGGCAAGCTAATGAATCCAGAAATGGCAGTGGGGGATGGGGGCAATTTATACAGTGTGTAGAGCAAGCACAGCTGTGTAAACCTCGTTTCCATAGGAAATGGGTGTTATAATTATAAATCCTTACAAATTATAAATAGCATGCCTTATCACAGCAGAGGTGTGAACAGAATAGCTGATCTGGCATCTGGACAGCCAGCATACTCTGAGCTGAGCAAACACCATCAGTAATCCAGCATATTCAGGTACTTTATACCATCTGTCATTTATTTTAAAAAAGAAAAAAAAGATAAGAAATGCACTGGATCCTCCACAGGATGCAAGAATTTCTCCACATCCCCATTAACTGCAGCTCAGCACAGGGAGTGTGGGAGACAGGGGCTTTTCTGTAACTGGTTTTTAAATCATGAGTTTGAAAAGTTGTGCATGGTGGGGAATAACCCTTAGAAAGATATAAATATAAACAACATAAAGCTGGGTTTAACTCTTCTAACTGCACAGCTAAAGCACTGACTTGCCTTCCGCTCTTTCCTGATCGTGCTCAGAGAAGAGTAAGAAGAAAATTGATTAAGTGCTTTTCTACACAAATGGCTTTTCTGTGATTTTTGTTATTTGCTGGGTAAGGCCTCTGCTTTGTGGCGACCGGCAGAGGGCAACAGGCAATTGGAGATGAATTTTAGGTGAAGCCATTTACTGGGTGCAATCACCCAGATTCTAGACCTTTATTACTGCAAACGGGGCAAGCTAAAAAACTGCCAATGGGTTACACACACTGTTCACACCATATTGATTGGTTAGTGATTATAACGAGTTCTGACAAGCATATCTTATAGCTGGATATTTTTAGTTTACCTTTAATGCCTAAAAGCATCCGCACAGCTGCTGTTCTGACCCTCTTGTTATGGCTGGTTCTGAACATGTTCCGTTACTCCCAAATACCTTCCTGTAACTGCTTCTTGGTTTAGGGCAGCCTGTACTCTTATCATCAAGGCCGCTGTGTTCTGAGAATGTGATTATTAAGATCCTCAGAGCATGAGTAACTTTTCCTCTCTCATGGGAACAGAAGAATATTGTCAGGGCCTAAATCCTGGGAGAAGAGAGCTAGGCCGCTGGCAGGCCTGCTGTCTGCCCTGACACTGCTTTTTCTGTTTTCTCTCCTTTTTTGGCCTTTCCTTTCTGTTTTTTAAGTGGGTCAGCCACACTGCCAGCTCCAGGGAGTGGTCATACCACGCTGTGCTCTGGTTAGAAATGAAGCCAAGAAGATCAAGAAATAAAATGATAGCAAGCAACCCTGGCTCATGCCCTGGACTCCCTTCAGAGTTTACATTTAAATTAATTCCCTGCTCCTTTCTCACTGGATTTCATAGAGCAGTGTTAAAATATCTACAGGCATGGGCAGGATGTCTACTGTCCTCTGCCACCACACCCATTCTGCACCAGCATCAGCGATGGTGGAACAGAAGCTGAAATAAAAATGCTTTGAATGTTGACAGGGATGTTTTCCCTTGCAGTAGTGTGAGAAATGCTCTTTCTTCAGTATAGTCCAAGGAGTGCTGATTTATTTGACAAGTTACACCCTGAACTTGAACTCACACATGTCCCACCCTGTGCAGCACTATGAAGGTGTGAAAGGGGTACCCAGAAGGGGTACCCAAGTTCTAACGGCCTTGGAAACAGCCTCAGTGTTTAGGGAGGAGCTTCTATAGCTGGGTTGGGTGAGGTGTGAGCATGTGTAGACCAGAGGTTAGCATTGCTCTGATAGCAATTTGCCCTCTCTTCTATTTCTGGTACTCGATAAGAAAATAAAATCCTTTAGAAGCTCATTTCAAGATTTTCCTTGTCTAAGGGTCGAAACAAACATCCCACCAACACGAAGGGTGAGAAAACAAGTTATGCATTGTGCTCCTGCTAGGAGAACAGTCAGGGCAAGGACTTTGTGGTGCTTTCACTCCTCCTTTCCAGCCAGAAAAAGAAATCTGAAAACACATGTTTCAGCCATGACTTTTTTGGTGTCCTGGAGAGAGTCAAGAGGAGGCTACGGAGATGATGAAGGGCCTGGAGCATCTCCCCTGTGAGGAAAGGCTGAGTGAGCTGGGGCTGTACAGCCTGGAGAAAAGAAGACTGAGGGGGGATCTGATCAATGGGGATCAATATCTGAAGGGTGGGACAAAGGGGGAAATGGCCAGCCTCTTCTCAGTGTCTGTGGGGACAGGACAAGGGGCGATGGCCTCAAGTCAGAGCACACATGCTGGTTGCAAAGACAAAGCCTGCAGAGTCATCTGTACTGTCACAGACACTTGTCCTGTCCAGCTCAAGGGGCTGTGTGTGTCAGAAATATCTTGAACGGGACCCAAAAGTGAACAGAAGGCAGCAGAGCAAGAAGCATCCCTAGTCCCCAACAAAAACTGCTCTTTAGCAAGAGCTGTAATCATTAACTTAACCCAAACTGGTATTTTAAATAATGCACATACTTACAAATACACTCACATCTGTATGGCTCATTATTTATACATTTATACTCATATTTATCCAAACCATATCGTTGGTCATTCATGACTTCACCCAAGCACCTCTACCCCCAAACAGTACAACACTCCTACACCATGATGAGCTGTTTGGCATCAGCAACAGTCTTCAGCCCTCACCTAGGTCAAAATCCAGGGAAATACACTCTTTTCTGAAAAGGCACTGCAGCCACCTGTCTAAACCCTTCTGAAATCTTTCTGAACTGGCTAAGGAGTCTGTTTCCAAAAAAGAGTGCATCAGTGGTGCATGAAACCCAACATCCCTTCCTCCTCCCTAAGCTCATGGACCACTCAAGAGCATCCACAGGAAGAGCTTGCTGCACATAAGCTTTCAGACACCTCAGCCTAGTTCTCCAAGATAAAGGCTTTAAGCTGGCAAAAAAAGGAAAAATAAATCTAATTACCCAAGACACTTGAAGGAGCCAGAGACAGTATAAATATCTGAGATACAAGCTAGCAGGGGAAACAGAGGGGAGAGGAAGAGCTTTGTTATTATCCCAGAAGCAGCTGTCATGGGGGAAGGAAGGAAAAGCAGCACTCAAGAATCAGCGGTAAGTCACTTTCACAGCAGATGGGAAAAACAGTTGGGAAACACCAGTGAGCTGTATTTGTCTCTCTTTTTCAGTGGTTCCTCTCAGGCCATCCCACTGATCTGGAACACACAATCTTTTCCTCCAAGGCCTGGAGCATCTCCCCAGTGAGTAAAGGCTGAGTGAGCTGGGGCTGTTCAGCCTGGAGAAAAGAAGCCTGAGAGGGGATCTGATCAATGGGGATCAATATCTGAAGGGTGGGACACAGGGGGACATGGCCAGCCTCTTCTCAGTGTCTGTGATCGTGAGACAACTGGGTGAAGTCTCGTGGTCACCAGCCCTCGTCCTTATTGGGGACTTCAACTCACCAATGTCTCCTGGAGGTACAGTACAGCAGGGAGGAAACAGTCTAGCAGGTTCCTGGAGGGTTTGGAAGACAACTTCCTGACCCAGCTGGTGAATGAACCCACAAGGGAAGGTGCCCTGCTGGACCTGTTGTTTGTCAATAGAGAAGACCTGGTGGGGGATGTGAAGGTTGGAGGACGCCTGCGGCATAGTGATCATGAGCTGATAGAATTCTTAATACTGGGAGAAGTAAGGAAGGGAGACAGCAGAACAAGCACCTTAGACTTCCGTAGGGCTGACTTTGGACTGTTCAGAAAGCTGCTCGATATGATTCCATGGGAGGCAGCCCTTGAGGGCAAAGGAGCCCAAGAGGGTTGGTTGCTCCTCAAGAAGGTAATCTTGGCGGCACAAGAACAGGCTGTCCCAGTCGGACAGAAGAGGGGTTGGCGAGCTAGGAAGCCAGCCTGGCTGAGTAGAGAGATCCAGGCTGATATACGGGAAAAGAAGGGAAAATATGAGCTTTGGAAGAAGGGGCAGGTGTCTTGGGATGATTATAGGAAATTAGTGAGATTATGTAGGGAGAAAGTCAGAAGGGCTAAAGCTGATCTGGAACTCAGGCTGGCCAGTTCTGTAAAAGATAATAAAAAGTCCTTCTATAGGTATATTAATAGTAAAAGGAGGGTCAAGGAGAATCTCCAGCCCTTATTGGATGCCAATGGCACATTAGTGACAAGGGATGAGGACAAGGCTGAGGTCCTGAATTCCTTCTTTGCCTCAGTCTTTAACAGTAATGAAGGATATTCCGTGAGTACTCATCCTCAGGAACTGGCTGACAGGGAGGGGAAGAATAACAAAGTTCCCCTGGTTCAGGAGGAAATGATTAGCGACCTACTTGGCCAGTTAGATACCCACAAGTCAATGGGGCCAGATGGGATTCACCCAAGGGTACTGAGGGAGCTGTCAGATGTGCTTGCCAAATCCCTTTCCATCATCTATCAGCAATCCTGGCAGACTGGGGAAGTTCCAGTCGACTGGAGGCTGGCAGATGTCACACCCATAGACAAGAAGGGTGGGAAGGAGGATCCAGGGAACTACAGGCCTGTCAGTCTGACCTCAGTCCCAGGGAAGATCATGGAGAGGGTCATCTTGGGAGCTCTCATGCAGCACATGCACGATGGCCAGGGGATCAGGCCTAGTCAACATGGGTTTACAAAAGGTAGATCCTGTCAAACTAACCTGATCACCTTCTATGACAAGGTGACCCGCTGAATGGACGAGGGGAAGGCTGTGGATGTGTCTACCTGGACTTTGGTAAAGCCTTTGGCACCGTTTCTCACAGCATTCTGACTGAGAAACTGGCTGCCACTGGCCTGGACAGGTGGACCCTCAGCTGGGTTAAAAACTGGCTGGATGGCCGAGCCCAGAGGGTGGTGGTGAATGGAACAAAATCCAGCTGGAGGCCGGTCACGAGTGGCGTCCCCCAGGGCTCAGTCCTGGGTCCAGTCTTGTTCAACATCCTTATCAATGATCTCGACGAAGGGATTGAATGCTCCCTCAGTAAGTTTGCAGATGACACTAAACTAGGAGGAAGTGTTGATCTGCCTGAGGGTAGGGAGGCTCTTCAGAGGGATCTGAACAGACTGGATCCATGGGCTGAGTCCAATGGGATGAAGTTTAACAAGGCCAAGGGCAGAGTGCTGCACATGGGACATAATAACCCCATGCAGTGCTACAGGCTGGGGGAGACTGGCTGGAGAGCTGTCAGGCAGAGAAGGACCTGGGGGTGTTGGGTGACCCCAGACTGACCATGAGGCAGCAGTGTGCTCAGGCGGCCAAGAAGGTCAATGGCATCTTGGCTTGTATCAAAAACAGTGTGGCCAGTAGGTCTGGGGAGGGGATTGTGCCCCTGGACTGGGCATTGGTGAGGTCACACCTCGAGTACTGTGTCCAGTTCTGGGCTCCTCACCATCAGAAGGACATTGAGGTCCTGGAGCGAGTCCAGAGAAGGGCAACCAGGCTGGGGAAGGGGCTGGAGGGCAAATCCTATGAGGAGCAGCTGAGGGAGCTGGGGCTGTTTAGCCTAGAGAAGAGGAGGCTGAGGGGAGACCTTCTCCCCACCTACAACTACCTGAAGGGAGGTTATAGAGAGATAGGTGATGGTCTCTTCAGCCAGGTGACAGGTGATAGGACAAGGGGGAATGGCATGAAGCTGTGCCAGGGCAGGTTTAGATTGGATGTTAGGAAAAAATTTTTTCCTGAAAGAGTTGTCAGGGCTGGAACAGGCTGCCCAGGGAGGGGCTGAGTCACCTTCCCTGGATGTGTTCAAAAAAAGGGTAGATGAGGTACTTAGGGATATGGTTTAGTTTGAGAATGGTTGGACTTGATGATCTTAAAGGTCTTTTCCAACTTATTATTATATTATTCTGTGGGGACAGGACAAGGGGTGATGGCCTCAAGTTGGAGCACAGGGCGTTCCACACCAATGGGGGGAAGAACTTTTCCCCAGTGAGGGTGAGGGAGCCCTGGGACAGGCTGCCCAGGGGGTGTGGAGTCTCCTTCTCTGGAGATATTCCAGCCCCATCTGGACGCCGACCTGTGTGACCTGTCCTAGGGACCCTGCTTTGGCAGGGGGGTTGGACCTGATGAGCTCTGGAGGCCCCTTCCAACCCCTGTGATTCTGTGATTCCTCCAGGACTAGGGGCTGCTGCCTCTCACTATGGCACCTGAAGCAGTTGCTCCTTGCTTTCCAGAGCGGCTTCACTCAGCTCTTCCTAGACTGACGTTTACCCGATATACCAGCACCCAAAATATCACCTGCTACCTGGTCTGGCAGGTCTGCACTCTGTTAGAGCAAAATCTTAGACCTGTCTGGTCCTTCCTGCAAGCCTCAGCTCATTCTCCTGCCACTCCAGCAAGAACCTTGTTCTGGAGATCCTTAAAGGGATCCTCTTGCAGTGCAACACCACTGTGAGACGTGCTTCCTTGCAAATTCATCTTCCAACTGTTTTAGGCTAATGGTTAAAGAATCCTGTTCTTCTTGTGGCACATGCTACCTATTCCTACAAAAAGGTAACTAAGAGTGTTATTAAGGTTCATTAGATACGTCAGACTATGAATGTCAGCATGTTAGGAATGTAGAAGGTAGGAAAGTCCAAAATTAATGTTGCCATTTGGAACTTCCCAGGTTAAAACTTGAAAACATGTTTGTGAAGTCAGAAGTCAGAACTCCACAAGCTACTTCAGAAGGTGGAGGTCCTTATCTCCTGAGTTTTCCCTTTCCAAATGCAACTTCACTCTGCTTTGCAAGGTCAAAAGACCTCCACAGCCACATTCAACTAACTGGAAGCCAAAGGTTGAGTCCCCATCCCTGGGTGTGTTTAACAGATGGGGAGATGAGGTGCTCAGGGATCTGGTTTAGCACAGGACAGGAACGGTTGGACTTGATGATCTTAAAGGTCTTTTCCAACCTTGTGATTCTGTGATTTTAAAGCTCCTGCCATGCTTTTAACTCCACTGGGCTGTGCAGGGGTGTTAATGAAACTCAACAAGGTTTCTCCCAACTCCAAACACCCCATCTAGCAAATGCAACACAAATACCATGTTTAAAGACTAAAAACTGGATGGACCAAGTGCCAGAAAAAGCTACTGGTATGGTAGGTGTATGCTCTCAGTGACAGCTGAACTTAGATTCTTTTTGTCTCTAAGTTCTGATTCATTGCATCTTTCTGACATGATGCAGACAGCAAAATTTGGTGTTACTAGCATCAGATGGTTTAGCACGATGCTATCCTGGGTACCCTGTGTTCCTCTGGATTTCTCAGTTGTATTGCAGTATATGCTGAGGGGACAGGGAGAGAAGGAGCATCTGAAATATGTCTGCATGGAGAAAAAAGAAGAAAAAAAGAATTCCCTTACAAAGCCTGTCCTAGGAACTGGGATATTTTTTGAGGATGGGTGGGACATAAGAATGGGCTTAACCAGAAATATTTGGGTACAGTTAGAGCAGGAGGATGTGACCCACAGAAGCTGCAATAGGAGCCTAGCAGACCTCAGCTGCTCTGTATGCCATGGGGAGAAAATGAAAGAGGCAGAACTGAGAGAATTTATTGCTTAAGGACAACGTGAATTGCAAGGTAGGGTAATAGCTGGGAAAGCACAAGATAACTGTGGTCAACCTGCACTGCTGCTGGGAGATAGAGGCTATTGCTGCAACCCATGAAGCAGATTTATTTGGCTTTGACCTGAGTGACACCTTGGGAATGCAAGGGAAGCAGACAAGAAGCAGAGCTGAGCTTCTGGAAGAAGAAACAGTTTGGGGATGATCCCCAAGAACTCACACCTACTGAGTGCCAACTGCTAGGAGCTGAGGTGTGGTGTCAAGGGGAAAGTACACAGTGGAAAACACACCCCTAAATATAAGAGGGCTTACTGCCAGGGAGAGGAGATGTTGTCCCAGAGAGACACATCTGTGAGCCCACCCCACGCCCAGGAGCTGATGGAGTGCTACAGCTTTCAAACTGCTGGCTCTAATAGTCAGAACTGATTACAGAGGGGGTTTAGGTTGTTCCCATGTTGGATTGGGTTTGTGTGGCAAGGTTTTGTGGGGGGAAGTAGGTGGCTTCTGTAAATAGCAGGGTGGCTTCTGAAAGAAGCTTCTAGAAACTATCCCCAGGCCTAACAGAGCCAAGACCAGCCAACTCCAAGATGGACCTGCTGCTGAGCTCATCAGTGACAGTGGTGGCACCTCTAGGGTAACAGAGTCAAGAAGGAAAAAAACCACCGAAGTGGCAGGTATTTCTCTGCCTGAGAAGGGAGTGAGAAGGTGTGAGAAACTCTGCAGGCACCGAGGGCAGGGAAGAAGGAGCAGGAGAAGGTGCTCCAGGAGCCAGAGAACAGATTCCCTGGAAAAGACCATGGTGGAGCAGGTGTCCCCCCACAGCCCACGGAGGATGATGAGGACCAGAGACCCCACCTGCAGCCTGTGGAGAGGACCCACGCTGGAGCAGGGGGAGACATGCAGGAGATGCTGTGACCTGTGTTGGAGCAAGGCCCTGGAAGGACCAGCAGCCCATGGGGAGAGAGATCAACCCACACCAGAGCAGGATTGCTGGGGGAGCTTGTGAACCTGTGAGGGACCAGGCTGGAGCAGTCTGGGCCTGAGGGGCTGCACCCCATGGAAGGACCCACACTGGGGCAGCTGGGGAAGAGCTGAAGCCCCGTGGGAAAGGACTCAGGTTGGAGAAGCTGGTGGAGGACTGTCTGCTGTGGGTGGGACCCCACGGTGCAGCAGGGGAAGGGGGTGAGGAGTCCTCCCCTGAGGAGGGAGGAAGGAGCAGCAGAGACAGCATGTGATGGACTGACCCCAACCCCCATCCCCGTCCCCCTGTGCTGCTGGGGGGAGGGAGAGAAATGAGCCTGGGAAGAAGGGAGGGGTGGGGGGGAAGGAGTTTAAGTTTTGGGTTTATTTCTCATCATCCTTCTCTGTTTTGACTGGATAATACATTAGATTAATTTCATTTGTAGTTGAGCTAGTTCTGCCTGTGACAGTCACTGCTGAGTGATCTCTCCTGCCCTTATCTGGACCCAGGAGCCTTTTGTTTGATCTCCTCTCCCCTGCCCAGCTGAGGAGGGCAGTGATCCAGCAGCTTCATAAGGGCACCTGTCCTCCAGCCTGGGTCAACCCACCACACACTTTCAGCCAGTTCGTTTGGGCTGTTGGAGCCATGCAGTAAGTTACAGCACAAAGTTGGAGCTTCTCACTCACCTTCAGACTGTTGTAGGCAAAATCTTCATGTTCTGAAGCCACCTCAGTCTTCCTCTCAGTTACCTGTGTGGATTAGAGACAAACTGGTGTACAAAAGCAGCCAGGTACACAGCACATGACATGCCTCTAGCCACAGCCAGCCCTGCTGCACTCCTGCAGCCAGCTCAACCATGACAACAACGTTATTAATCGCCAGTAGATGGAGTCCCAGCAACACGTAGCAGAGCAGGGGCTGCTACAGGAGGGAAGAGCTTAACCTCTCTTTTCTCTCGTGACACCTGTGGCTCGCTGCAGCATTCCAACAGTGACAGTCATCAGGGGAACGATCTTCAGCAAAGTGGCTGGGAAACGGATTTTTAATCTGCATCCCTACAGCAAGGGTGAGAGGATGGGGAAGCTTCTTGTTTTACCTATTTCTTGAGGATTTCTAGAGGTAAAAGTATCTGCTGAAACAAGTACATAATTACTCTTGATGACCTTGTCTAGTCTCTCACTCTGTTTGTCAACAGACACAGATCTCAGCGCTGGAGACAAATGAATGAAATCACTCCCAAACTAAGCAACAACAGCCCCAGAAATATCAATCATGATGGACTTACACTCACAAGCACACAATAGTACAAGACAGATTATCTAGCTGATCTGCTCCTAAGTGCTTGAATCACAGAATCACTGTGGCTGGAAAGGACCTTTATATGATCATCAAGATCATTAACTCAGCACAGCCAAGCCCACCACTAAACCATGTCCCTCAGCACCACATCTACACATCCATTAAATCCTCCCAGGGACAGTGACCCCACCACTGCCCTGGGCAGCCTGTGCCAGCACTTGACAGCCCTTTGGCTGAAGACATTTTTCCTCATCTCCCATCTAAACCTCCCCTGGCACAACTTGAGGCCGTTTCCTCTTGTCCCGTCACTTGGTACTTGGGAGAAGAGACTGAGATCCCCCAGCCACACCCTCCTTCCAGGGAGTTGTAGAGAGTAATCAGGTCTCCCCCCTCAGCCTCCTCTTCTCCAGGCTGAACACCCCCAGCTCCCTCAGACACTTCCAATGAGACTTGTGCTTCAGACCCTTCCCCACTCCACTGCCCTTCTCTGGACACACTCCAACACCTCAGTGTCCCAGCAGTGAGGGGCCCAAACCTGGACCCAGCACTCAAGGGGCAGCCTCACCAGTGCCCAGTACAGGGGATGATCCCTGCCCTGGTCCTGCTGGCCACACCACTGCTGACACCAGCCAGGATGCTTCTTGGCCACCTGGGCACACTGCTGGCTCATGTTCAGCTAGCTACTGACCAACACCCCCAGGTCCTTTACCACCAGGCAGCTTTCCAGCCCCCCTGCCCCAAATCTGTAGTGCTGCTGGGTGTTGGTGTAACCCAAGGGCAAGACCCAGCACTGAGCCTTGCTGAACCTCAGCCCATCAATCCAGCCTGCTGAGATCCTTTGTAGAGCCTCCCTACCCAAACATTCCCCTTCCACTGGACCTTCAGTAACAAAACCCAGTACACCCTTTGAATTTCTCAAAAGAGAAAGAAAGAGGACCAGTGCAGAGAGAATAAAATATACCAAAAATAATTCTACATTTACTGCTTTTAGGATACTTATGATACTGTCCTAAATCTTTTATAACAAGTTTATTAAAAAAATAATTTAAAAAATCAGTTCTCCTGAGCAATTGTCTTCAGCTGCCAGAAAAGTTTCTCTCAATTTCCTCGACAGATTTGCTATCTCTTAAATTGAACTTGTCACTCTTAAACCTCAATTCCTACACTGTGTTTCCTCAGGCAACCAAGGAAAGCCAGTTACCAATGTGAAATATTGGTATTAATAAAAAGACATGTCCCACCTGTGACTTCTTGCTCTCTTGCTCCTTTCTCTCCAGCTGGGTTTGCAGCTTCCTCCTGTCTTGCTCGAGTTCCCTCACTCGCTTCTGTAGCTTTAGGAAGAGAGTCATGTCCATGGCTGCCTTCTCCATCCCAACCTCCTGGAAAAGAACAGGGAAGTATAAAAAAAAAAGATAAGACCTCAGACAAGCTTTATAATCATGTACAGTGCCAGATCAGCACTAATCCAACCAGAGCTGGTAGCAGCAGCATCCCAAGAAAGGCAAGTACTTTCAAAGAGCAAACCCCCATACAGTCATGGCCATTGGTGCTAGGAATAAACTACCTGTGTCAATGCTGACTGCTTTGATAAATTTTCATCTGTTTTTAAGCTGCTATGTCCAAAAGACAACACTTAATTATATATAAAGCCCTATTTCAAAGAGGAGAGGTGCCATGGTGAGCCATGAGCCAGCGGTGTGTCCTTGTGGCCAAGAAAGCCAGTGGTATCCTGGGGTGCATTAAGAGGACTGTGGCCAGCAGGTTGAGAGAGGCTATCCTCCCCCTCTACTCTGCACTGGTGACGCCAAATCTGGAGTTGTGTGCCCAGTTCTGGGCTCCCTGGGTCAAGAAATCCTTCCCAGGGAGGGGGGAGGCCCTGGCACAGGCTGCCCAGAGAAGCTGGGGCTGCCCCTGGATCCCTGGCAGGGCTCAAGGCCGGGTTGGATGGGGCTTTGGGTACCCTGGGCTGGGGGGGTGTCCCTGCCCATGGCAGGGGTGGCAACTGGGGAGGGGTGGGGCTTGAGGTCCCTTCTCACCCAAACCAGCCTGGGATTCTCTGTGCATTCAAGTCTGACCCCACAAATAAGTAATTATTTGCCACAGCACCAGAACCCCGCGATCCCTCTCACACAATTAACAACATATTTCCATAGCACGAAATCAGTTTAATCCCTGACACCATATAGGCCAACCCACATTCCTCGTACACACACCAAACACCCTGGCTCTACTCCTCCCCCTAATCCTGCCTGTTTTACTGTACCTCCACTTGTTGTATTACATCCTCAGTGTCTCCCACGTCAGAGGTTGATATGGATGGATAATTGGAATCGGACTCCAAACTGCTCTGGTTGGATGGGCTTCTCTTGTGCCCCGGTGTTTGCTGCCAAGGAAAGGTGAAGATACATAATGCATTCAGTGTTTAAGGATGGATTCCTCACACAGCATTGTTTCTTAGAACAAATAAGGGTCTATATATTAAGGTTACTTTAAAAAAGGCTTTACTGTCACCTTACAGTGAATTCCTATTTCTAGTTCTTATGCCCTACCATAGTATTCATATTAACACAGGGGAGTGCTTTGAAATGTGAAGTGATAGAGAAGCTCAGTTGAAAGATTCTGCATGAATTAAAGGCTTTTTCACAATACCAGATGCTTGTTAACTACAATTATGCAAATTTGAGCTCAAGATGATGCTGTTCACGCACCCTCTGGGTCTCCTTTTAAACGTTCACCCTTCCACCTAAACCAGCATCACTTCAATTACAATCTAATTCTCAACAGTTCTTCTACGACTTTAGCAAAGCTGAACCTAAAAACTTGGCTTTTTGGAATTCTGGAGCCCTGTTGTTGGGTTTCAGTTTTGGTTTTTAATCCAACACGTGAACATTGCTGAAATGAAAAGCAAAACAAGAAGCATGGACCAGCTTTATCTGGGATTCACAGACATCAAGTTATCAGAGAGGTGTGACAGATCACGCTCCTTTTCCAAGGGACACACATGGTTCAGCTTCAGTGTTTGAAATATCATATATAACATCATATCTAGTAAGTGTTCTGGGGATGAGTAAGCCACATTTTCCACCCACCAACACCAGGTGCAGGACATAAGGGGACAGGGGTAATTTCAGCCTCGTTACCTTTATAATGGTCATTTCATCCTGTAGGCTGTCGTATCTCTGCTCCAGCATTGAATACTCTTTTATCAGGTTCTGATAACGAGACCTCTCTTCTTCCAGCTCTTTCTTCACTGGGGTATCATACTCTAATGTGCTTTGTGCAAATTCATCTTTAAAAGTGGAATTTTTTTAATAAAAGGTATTACGATCTTCATCTCTTAAAAGAACTTCTTTGTAAATATGTGCAATTATCAAGGATTAATTAACCAAATGCTTGCTGCCAAGACCTTTTGAAATACATATAAGCATTCTCCAGTAAGTAGAGACCAGTACAACCTAGGTCTGTCTTCCTGCCATTTGGAAAAGCTTGAGCTCTTCTGCTCCGGAATCAGAGTCCTCTGCCACTGGAGTTAAAGAAAAAGCTCCAGCACACACAAACCCTCAGATCTCTTACACATAACCCAGCCATGCCAGCTCCAGCACTCACAAACCCACCCAAGGAAAGACCTGCACGGTATGGAAACAACATTCATGCTTCAGCTGCATTTAAAGACTTCTCTATGTCTTTATTTAAAGACTTCCCACCACCGGATTTGGCATAGGAGCAAATCAACAGCAGCAGCTCCTCCTCATGCCATCATCATCCATTTACCACAGTAAGACTGAGGGAGTTGAAAGTATTTTATATCCAAACAAATTCTCTTCTTTCTTTGCTTTATTTTGTGAAAAACTGCCTTTTCAAAGCAAATCTGGTCCCTCCCTTTTCTGAGAAACCAGGCAAATACAGTCTGTGTATCCCTTTAATCAGGTTAAACCTTCAAACAAAACCTCTCCACTTGCCTTCCCCAAGCTTTGGTGCTCCGAAAGCATCCCCTAAGAAGTGAAGAAATATTTGCAGCAAGTTTCTTTTTAACACATTATTTTCATTCCTCCACTTTGCACTGGGCTGAGAGCAAGAGGTACTTCACAAGTACCAGTGAGCAGTGATAAACACATCCACAGAATGATGCACGGTGCTTTTTGTAAAAGCTGCCACAAGATTAAAGCTGAAAATGGTGATTAAAAAAAAAAAATTAAAAAGCTCAATTCATGCATGAGTGTTTCTTCTGTGTTTTGGCACTTTACCCTATTGCTTTCCTCTATGTTCCACTCAACATCTAAATCTCTGCTTTCAAAACGACTCACAGGCTTCTGTCACATTAGAGAAATCCTTTGTCACAGCTGAATAGTGTTAACTGCTCTGCTCCTCGGATCCTTTATTAATCAATCTTGGGACCCTGTTACTCTCTGCCCTCCACCCCAGCAGCCCTGCTGCCTCCCACATCATCCCCACTAAATGCTGCAAAGCCACCTAACTAAAAAGCTCTTTTTAAGCCCTTTATTCCGTGTTTCACCAATTAAACCAGCCTCTGTCTTGACATCCACCAGCAAGACAGCGTGAACAGAACTGTCCCCAGAAGAAAAACCACAATGAAAACCCCTGGGAGGGGGGTGCAGAAAGATCAGCACTTTTCAAAGCAGGAAAAGCACGGGGGAGGAATGAGTTTGAGGGAAGAAGAGTTAAAATCTCCTCACTTAGCAGAGGCATAATAATTCTATAAGCATTCTTCCTTACCTTCAGATTGCCAGAGGATCCTGCTGTTAAGCTCCTCTTTCTCCTGCTTCAGCAGAGCATTTTCGTCTTCCAAGTCAGATACACGCTATGAAACAAGGGAAAGAATTACTGCCTGCTGCAGGTCAGAGCCTCTGCAGAGGGATTACATTTCACCTGGCTGGAGACAGAGAGCTTTGTTCGGGCTTTCTTTGCTGTTAAAAGAGATCTATTCCCTCCTGCTTTCCCAGTTATCCCTTTGTACACTGGGAGAAGAAATGTAGAACTGCCCTGCAACGACAGAGACTAACTTCTGTCTTCCCTTAAATTAATGTTTTCAGCTGAATATTGAGCAGCTGGACCTGGTGACCATGATCTGCAGCAGCAAAACTCCTACAAGGGATCAGGTCATCAACGTAGAGGTTCCTTTCCACATCTCAATGGGCTTCATCACTGGTCTTCAAGTCATAGCACTGACTGCTGCTGGGAAAGAAAAGTCTGCTGATTGTCCCAAGCAGTAGTTAAGATGGACACAGAGGATGTGAGCACTAATAGTAAGTAGTTTGGCCTTTTTTAATTTCATGTGTGTTACTTCATGCAGTAAGATGATAGTGCTGTAGAACCTGTAGTAGAGTGGTGCACAGTGTAATTCAACAGGAGCATATACAGCAATTAACACCAATGATTACCTAGCAAAAATTAATGCAAACAAACTAAATCCTGCAAAATAGGGTGGGTTTTTTGTTTTTTGGGTTTTGTTTAAAACTATGGTTTCTATTAAAAATGACAGTGTACCCCCCTCCATGAGTGACAATGGTGAACTGGGGACAACAGATGAGAAAAAGGCTGAGGTTCTCAACAACTTTTTTGCTTCAGTCTTCACTGGCTCACTCTCTCCATTCTGCTCTTGAGTTGAGGTTCCTGCAAGATGGGGACTGGGGAGACAGAGTCCCTCCCCCTGTAAGTGAAGATGAGGTTTGTGACCATCTGAGTAACCTGAAGATAGACAAATCCGTGGGCCCACATCCCAGAGTCCTGAAGGAATTGGCTGATGTAGTAGGCTGAGAGAGGTGGGCTTGTCCAGCCTGGAGAAGAGAAGACTCCAGGGGAACTTATAGCGACCTTCCAGTCCCTGAAAGGTGCCTGTAGGAAAGCTGGGGGAGAACTGTTCACGAGGGCATGGAGTGACAGGATGAGGGGTGATGGTTTTAAAATAGGAAAGGGGAGATTTAGGTTGGGTATTAGGGCAAAGTTCATCACTCTGAGCGTGGTGAGACACTGACAGGCTGCCCAGAGAGGTGATGGAGGCCCCATCCCTGGAGACATTCAAGGTCAGGCCTGATGGGGCTCTGAGCAACCTGATCTAGTGGAGATGTCCCTGCTCACTGCAGAGGTGGGACTAGATGGCCTTTGAAGGTCCCATCTATGATTCTATGAAAACAAGGCCACTTGTCACAATATTAAGGCTGGACAGATGCTGACAGCAATGTATCCTGTAATTTTGTTCATCCTCAGGAATTCTGATGCCTTCAATGGCGTTACCTCCAAACACCAACCCATCACATTATCAGGTGAAATATGCTGCTATGGCTAAGCAGGATTATTCTGCTGCTGTCATGTAGGAGAACAAACTGACATATCATCTCAGCACAGTGTCATTCCCTCTGCCTGCTCCATTGCATCCTGTAGCCACAGCTTACAAACAGCTACACATGGCAGAAGGATCTGGAGATGCCAAAGATAAACAGCACTGTACACACCGTAATAAAAGTTTTCAGTTCCCAAGAGTAATAATTTTGCTGTCACAGATAGATAGAATTTATAGGCAGCCCAGCTGGCATGCATTAGTAGCACAGCCTTCAGCCTTCCACACAAGCACCCTCAAATCAAAGTATTCTATCAAATGCTGTAGGTGCCAGACACATACTAATGGTGAGGGGAAAAGCACAGCACATATTTCTCTGTAGGGCATGACTGAAGCAGTCACACCCCATGCACAGGAACTGGAAGATCTGTCCTGGTTTTGCCCCAGCTGAGGGCTGCACCCCACACAGTCGCTGGTTCTTTTAAAAGGAAGAGGGAAGGAAAGTTGGGGGAGGGGGGAAAGGGAAGAAAGAAAGGAGGAAAAGAAACCACAACCCAGAAACCAAAACCCCGCAGGTTGGGATAAGGATAATTTACTAAAAATAGCAGAAAACTAGATATAACAATAACAGGAGTTTATAGCACAAAATCTATGAAACTGGAGATACACAATGCAGTTTCTCAGCAAACCACACAGCTCAGGCCGCACAGCCTAGAGCCGTCCCGGAACCCGACCGTCCCCAGAAACTGCACGTCCTGGCGCTGTCTCCTCCTCTGCCCCCCAGTCCCCCTTTATACTGAGCATGGCGTAACTGGCATGGAATATCCTCTGTGGCCAATTCGGGTCACCTGTCCTGGCTGCGTCCCCTCCTTTCTCGTTAGTAGGGAAGTATGAAGAACTGAGAAAGGTCCTTGATTGCTTGGCAACAACTAGAAACATCAGGGTGCTATCAGCACTGCTCCCATCCTAACTCCCAAACAGGGCATTCCATCAGCTGCTAAAAATACTAACTCCATCTTAGCTGAAACCAGGACAAGATCACAGAATCATAGAATGGTATGAGTTGGAAGGGACCCCAAGGATCACAGAGCTCCAACCCCCCTGCCACAGGCAGGGCCACCAACCTCAGGCCTGGATCTACACTAGATCCCACCATCCCTCCTCGCTCTCTGATCTGTTTGTTTACTCCAGGTGTCTGCATGAGGCCACAATCTCCTGCATCTCCAGTGGAAACACTGGACTATGGAGGTGCAACTAGAAAGAAAACATAATTTAAGGTAGGCAGAGCTACTGGCATTCTCTCAGAATCACAGAATCTCAATGCTCTGAACTGAGCCATGTCTTCAAAACCAACTCCATTCCTTCACTCGTACATCACTTCAGATAAATGCAGTGAGACACATGTCTTCAAGCTAGGAGGAATTCTTTAAAACATGGGAGAAGAGTTACAAGAGAGAGGGAAGGGAAGGAAAACCTGTGCTGCAAGGAGACAGCAAGGATCCTGATTTGTTTATCCTGTCGGAGAAAAGGAATGGGGTTTGATGGAATTATTTTGCTAGTGCTCATTCATGGGTGCTGATAACGAACTCCTCTGCCCAGAGAACAAAGTTAGGATGGTTGGAAAACAAAACTA
Source organism: Porphyrio hochstetteri (assembly GCA_020800305.1). Taxonomy (NCBI): domain Eukaryota; kingdom Metazoa; phylum Chordata; class Aves; order Gruiformes; family Rallidae; genus Porphyrio; species Porphyrio hochstetteri. Next base: position 90,251,625 of record CM036938.1, read on the forward strand.
GAAAAAATATTGGAATATTTTCAACTGTGCTGGGGGGGAATTTTTTATAACCAAAGGAGAAGCTTCCTGTGAGCCAGCAGTGTGCTCCTGCAGCTTGGAAGGGCGATGGGATCCTGGGCTCCATCAGCAGAGGGGTGGCAGCAGGGGCAGGGAGGGGATTGTCCCTCTCTGCTCTGCCCTCCTGAGGCCCCATCTGGAGTCCTGTGTCCAGAGCTGGGGCCCCAATATATGGGGAACTGTTGGAGAGGGGTCAGAGGAGCCACAAAGATGATTAGAGGGCTGGAGCACCTGCCCTACAAAGAAGAGAGGCTGAGGGAGCTGGGCTGGTTCAGCCTGGAGAAGAGAAGGCTGTGGGGGGACCTCATTGCAGCCTTCCAGTCCCTGAAGGGAGCTTATAAGCAGGAGGGGATTCAACTTTTGAAAAGGATAGACAGTGACAGGACAAGGGGGAATGGATTAAAACTAAAGGAAGGAAGGGTTAGATTAGATATTAGGGGGAAGTTCTTTCCAGAGAGAGTGGTGAGGGGCTGGAACAGGCTGTCCAGAGAGGGGGTTGGGTGCCCCATCCCTGGGGTGTTCAAGGCCAGGTTGGCTGGGGCCCTGGGCAACCTTGTGTAGCTCCAGGCCTGAGGTTGGTGGCCCTGCCTGTGGCAGGGGGGTTGGAGCTCTGTGATCCTTGGGGTCCCTTCCAACCCAGACCAGTCTGGGATTCTATGATGATTCTATGAATATCAATGACATAGACAGTGGGATTGAGGGCACCCTCAGCAAATCTGCAGGTGACACCAAGCTGTGTGGTGAAGTCAACACGCTGGAGGGAAGGGATGTCATCCAAAGGGACCTGGAGAGGCTGGAGAGGTGGGACTGTGTGAACTGCATGAAGTTCAACAAGGCCAAGTGCAGGGTCCTGCCCTTGGGTCGGGACAATCCTCGTTGTCAATACAAACCAGGGGATGATGTGATGGAGAGCAGCCCTGTGGGAAAGGAGTTGGGGTTCTGATGGATGCAAAGCTGGACAGGAGCCACCAGTGTGCATCTGCAGCCCAGAAGGCCAATGACATCCTGGGCTGCATCCCCAGCAGTGTGGGCAGCAGACCCAGAGAGGGGATTCTGCCCCTCTGCTCTGCTCTGGTGAGTCCCCCCCTGGGGGTAGTCTTTAAAATACAGGTATTTTAAAGATATGATCTTAAGCACCCAAAGTTGCTTATCACATTCCTGCTTCTTCATAAGACAGAAACAAGCTGGAATTCAACATCTGTGTTTATAGGAACCCAGTGAGGACAATAACAATGCATTAAACACACGTAGAGGCAAGCAGATCAGGTTACACAGTGGCCAAGCAGCCATCTGTGGTACCTTTCCTATCCCTTGCTCATCCTTCTGTAGAAAACATCTTTGAAGCTGCTTCAAATATAACAGCACCTGCTCTGAAGGATTTCTAAGGAATAAATCATCCTAGCTGATCCATTGAGAAGATGAGGTGCTACCAAAAGCCCTAGGAATAGCTGTTGGTACTCACACAGACCTGATGTTTTGAACCATATGACAAAATGGAATAAGAAGGGCCATTCTGAAATTACAGAATCCGAAAGAAAAGCTGTAAGGAAGGGATTAAAGGATATTTTTTCAGTAACAAATCATAACTAAAATGGATTTGCAGAAGCTGCAGCCCCAGCTCAAGTTGATAATAACTAAGACTGTCACCCCAGTCTCGCTCAGAAATGTCTGATGACTTCAGGTATCACCTCCTGAGTTAGTGCATCCCACCACAACCAGGGTGTGGTCCTGCTACTGAAGGTGAAAAATGCTTTTCTCATCTGAATTTGATTTCAGAGCACTCCCTATATTTTGGTAGTTACTGGAATTACTCAAAAACCTGTACCAGAATTTTTTCTTGGAAAGTAAACTTTTGGCTAAGCTCATGTTTCCAAGAAGAAAAAGAGTCTTCTTCATCTTCCTACCAAGAAGGAACCAAAGGGAATAACATCAGCAATGGGAACCTGCACCCCACGGTAGAAATGTTTGCTGATTAAACCATTTATTGTCATGGTAAAGTCACAGTATTTGCTCTGCTGTAGGCAGATCTACAACAAGGGAAAGCTTTTGCTTTGTTTGCAGGCTTTTTGAAAGCACTTCTTTGGTCGTTAAATCAACCTTTCTTCAGAGTGCTCGAAGGGGATTTGCAACCAAGAACAAAGGGAAGCAGTTTTTTCCCCAGCTGCATCACCTTCAAAAGAAAGCATCCTTTCCGGGTCTAAAAGCCTCTGCTGCAGCCAGGTAATGAACTGAGCCCTGTGACAGAAAGGACAACCTGATTTGGTCCACCATCTGAGGGAGGTTGGCCAGGGTAGGTGCTGCTGAGGGAGGTGCCCCCAGTAGAGTCCCTCCTGGACGCAGTTCCACCATAATACTCAGTATTATGTGTTATGTCCACCATAGTACTGAGCATTGGTGAGGCTGCACCGTGAGTGCTGGGTCCAGTTCTGGGCTCCTCACCATCAAAAGGACATTGAGGGCCTGGAGTGAGTCCAGAGAAGGGCAACCAGGCTGGGGAAGGGGCTGGAGGGCAAATCCTCTGAGGAGCAGCTGAGGGAGCTGGGGGTGTTCAGCCTGGAGAAGAGGAGGCTGAGGGGAGACCTTCTCCCCACCTCCCCTGCCCTGCCAGGAGGGTGCAGAGAGGTGGGCGATGGTCTCTGCAGCCAGGGGACAGGAGATGGGACAAGGGGCAATGGGCTCAAGCTGCCCCAGGGCAGGGTCAGCTCAGATGGGAGGAAAAAGTTCTTCCCTGCAAGAGTTGTCAGGGCCTGGCACAGGCTGCCCAGGGAGGGGGCTGAGTCCCCACCCCTGGGTGTGTTTAACAGATGGGGAGATGAGGTGCTCAGGGATCTGGTTTAGCACAGGACAGGAACAGTTGGACTTGATGATCTTAAAGGGCTTTTCCAGCCTTGTGATTCTGTGATAATAAGAACACAGCTAACCCTACACCTTTTTTTTAAAATCTCATTTTCAGCCTGTCACACAAAAGCCTCCATGGCAGAGTAACAGCTGCAAAACAGCTTTTTCTGTGCTGTGTATTGAGTAGCAAAGTCCTAAGTTTTTTCCAACAGTAGAATAAAAATAACCCCAAACAGAAGAGGAAATACCATGGACTTAACTTGAGCCCTCACAGCAGGTACCTGAGTGCCTAAGGTTACAAAAAATGGGTGTGAAGGTGTTTCAGGATCAACCTGACCAGTGAAGGAATTCAGACTAAAAGGTCCATTTTTATGATTTGCAAAAAACTTCTATGCTCCCAAGTCTCCTTCTCCCAGTAGAAAGCTTTCTTGTTCAACATTGGCAGCGTTGGGCCACCTTCACCTCAAGCGATCCAGAAAGCTTAGGAATATCCATGAAAACAAGAGGAAAAAGGAGTTTTGTCCACATCACAGCTCCAAACCCTAGACAGGTTTGTAACAACCAGTCTAAGTTGGCGTTGGAGCAGTGCCTCTGCTTGGGAGGAACAAGTGGGTGCCCACACCGGTCATGCTCTGCACATCGCTGTAACGCCTGCCTCTATGACCTGCTGTGACAGCCACAGATTGCATGGCAGAAATAAACCCTCATGTCCCACACCCATCTGGGATGAGGAAGAACGTCTTCTGAACACTGACAGCTTCTGGGACAGCCTCCTTCAGTGTTCTGCACTACACACCATGAAGAATCGCTGTATACGCACCAAGTTCTGGCATATTTTCTGTTATTAAGTGCCATTATTTCAGATGGGTCTGGGTTTGGGGAGGTTCTTCATGGCTGGCAGGGCAAAAGGGGTCAAGATGGGGCATCCTCCTGACATGAGGCAGTTGCTGCTCCTGCTGGGATTTCCACCTGCCCTTGCTGCCCCCCACCACCTGGTTTAAAAGGCAAATTCTAGGGGCATTCAGTGACGAAAGGAAAAAAAAAAAAAGTATCATTAAAATACAGAGATTAAGTCTTTCCCCTTCAGAGTGGTGAAGGATGGGCTTTCACCAGCATGACCATCTACACAAGTGAGACATACCTTTCTCAGCAGGTCTCTCTCCTTAATGTAGCTGTCTTCCACGACCTTCCTCTCACCGCGGGCTTTTTCAAGCTCCAGCCGGAGGTGCTCCATCTCCTCCTGAATGCTGACAAGCTGGTTGCCATCACCCTGGTGGCTCTGCTGATATTGCACCAGTTCCTTCCTCAGCTTTTCCACCTCGGAGGAGTGGGCAGATGTGAGGGTAGAGAGCTGCTCGGTGAGAAGTTTGTATTCTTTGTTCTGCAGCCAACATCCCCCCCAAAAAAGAAGAAAAAGACAACCATAAGCAAGATCAGTACACACTGATGCACTGCAAAAGTAACCATCAAAAACCCTTCAGCATGGTGGGTAACAGATTTACAATGCACATGTCAATAAAGCTAAAAAAAAAAAGTCAAAACTATGACACAAGCTCAGGAATATTTTGGTAACTATGATGCAAGCATTTGTTAAATGGATGTTACACTTGAAGCAAGGGCGAGCAACGCTTGATAGCGCTCCCAGCCAAACAAAACAACCCCACACTTTCATTACAGCTTCCAAATAAATGTTGCTTAATGCAATTGGTTTGCAATCTTTTTTTTTTTTTTCGGGTCTGTAATATTGGGTTTGCAGTTTATCCTTTTATTCCTGACTCCTCTGCCAGCAGGAGCCCGGGGTGACAATGCGCTGCAGAGTAATTGCAGCCCTGAGCACAAAGTGCTCCCTAAACCCCAGCTTCAGGTCACGTGCCAGCTCAATCGACTTACTTGCTCAGATTTTCTCTTTTAAAGCACTTAGCAGTGATTTGCTCCCAAGTTGTGAGGCCTGAGAATTCAGAAGCTTTGATTTTTGTGGTTCAAATCAAAGCCAATGGGAACGACATTGTGAGTAATAAAACATCACCATTATTAGCCAGTTTTAGGAACAATGACAAACTCACAGTAGACCAAGAGCTTAGGTTAAGAGCCTACCACATAGCTTTGCCAACAGTAGGTAAATAACCATGAGAGCCACAGAACCAGTTTGAAATTTGAAAGGGTAGTCCAGTTTTGAAGCTTCCTCTTTGAAAGCTTTCAATAGAGCTTTAAAGATCTGGGTTCGTATCGCTCACTGCACAAAAGATCTGAAAGACTTAAACATGACTTTTGTGAGCACTTAATTTGAGCATCAGAACACCAGAAATATAAATTTTCATCTTTCCTGGTCTTTCTGGGAAAATATTTGTCAAGAGATGGTTGTCCAGACCAGTTGAGCATCCTGGTAATCAGCATCTTAGCCTTTTGCTGTTTCTTGGAGCTTTAGTCACCAGCAGTGTTACATCAGGTGATGGAAAACTGCTCCTTCCATTCAGAAGCTTTTAGTTGAAGTGGAGGGTTAAGAAAAGCTTGAGGTGCTTGAGGTCAGAAGACGAAAGTGTTAAAAGACAGAAATGTATAATTTTTAAAAGTCAAAAGACACAGGGAAGTCCTGATACACAGTTTTTGACTGGCCAGGATAAGCAGTAAATGGGCAAAGTCATGCATCCTGAGATGCAACTTCTTCCTGTAAGATGTTGACCAGAGACAGGAAGCAAGAAAATCATTTCAGTGTGAAACAGCATGGTCTGTGCCTGTAATAGCATTAAAGGCTCCCATTAGCTCCTCTACAGTAGTTAGTTTTCAAAGAATTTTATAGCATGGAAAAGAAAAAATAAAAACCCATCCATGAAAGTAGAGAATTTTATCTTCTGGGTCTACACAGGCTCTGCCAGACCAGACAGGCCCCTGTTCCAATGCATGGCAAGTTGGGGGATATCAAACTCACTTGGTGGCTTGTAGGATCACTGCTTCTACCACTGCTCTGATCATCCTTTTGGCCCCTCTCTACGTGACCTCTCTCACGGCAGTCCCATGCTCTAAGTCACAGAATCACAGAATCCCAGCCTGGTCTGGGTTGGAAGGGACCCCAAGGATCACAGAGCTCCAACCCCCTGCACAGGCAGGGCCACCAACCTCAGGCCTGGAGCTACACAAGGTTGCCCAGGGCCCCATCCAACCTGACCTTGAACACCCCCAGGGACGGGGCATCTAACCCCTCTCTGGACAGCCTGTTCCAGCCCCTCACCACTCTCTCTGGAAAGAACTTCCACCTAATATCTAATTTAAACCTTCTCTCCTTTAGCTTCACTCCATCCCCCTTGTCCTACCATTGTCTACCCTTTTAAAAAGTTGTTTCCCCTAAAGCAAGACTAAGACACCTCTCAGATCAAGTAAATGAGGGATGTTAACAGCTTTTCCTTTGCTCCCTTCTTATGGTTTATTAGTGAACACCAAAATTCAACACTCATATGGTACTAAGGGTTCCTGCATCCCAAATCCACTTCCAAAGAGATCCTCTCAGAGATAAAAGCTCCGCAATAAGTGATGGCAATAATCACTCTGGTCCACAGATCCCTCCTGCCTCCCCCAGTCTCTGCTCATTTTCCATGAGACAGTGTCTCATGGCTTTGTGCCCCATGGTTCTTGTACAGGATTTTACACACCAGCCAACTGAGATTTCAATCTAGATGTGAGATAAACACACACAAAGGCCTCTTCTAGTCACTAGCGACTAGACACGAGGGAGCACTTACTGTCTCGTACCAAAACAAGTTCTCTTGTGTCCAGAGAAGGGTAACCAGGCTGGGGAAGGGGCTGGAGGGCAAATCCTCTGAGGAGCAGCCGAGGGAGCTGGGGGTGCTCAGCCTGGAGAAGAGGAGGCTGAGGGGAGACCTTCTCCCCACCTCCCCTGCCCTGCCAGGAGGGTGCAGAGAGGTGGGCGATGGTCTCTTCAGCCAGGGGACAGGAGATGGGACAAGGGGCAATGGGCTCAAGCTGCCCCAGGGCAGGGTCAGCTCAGCTGGGAGGGAAAAGTTCTTCCCTGCAAGAGCTGTCAGGGCCTGGCACAGGCTGCCCAGGGAGGGGGCTGAGTCCCCACCCCTGGGTGTGTTTAACAGAGGGGAGATGAGGTGCTCAGGGATCTGGTTTAGTAGAGGACAACTATAGTCGGACTCAATAATCTCAAAGGTCTTTTCCAACCTACTGATTCTGCGATTCTGTGACTTGTCCCCTGCTGCAGTCAGAGATTCCTCAACAGACCCTGTTAAGGTTGAACTTGCTTTATTTTAAATCATTATCCATCCCAGCAGAGATGTGACAGTCCTGGTTCCAACCCAGGCTCTGTGAACCAATCTAGCAGTTATTTAGCTACCAATGGCAGAGGCAAGAATTTCATCGCTGCTGCTACCCAAACTCATTTAGTTCACAGTAAAAGCTCACCAAGACACTGATGCTTGCAGATACAGCGTAGGGACCTCAACAATGAGTCTAAATATTGGCTGCACAAACACACAACCCTAAATTAGGTAACAGCCTTGAAAGCATCTCAGGCAGCTGCAACATTTAAAGAAACTCACTTAACTGAAAAGAACAACAGCAAAACCCAAAAGGAAACAGTGTAATGTAGACAGAAGAAACTGGTCCAGTGAGGGTATTTCACAGCAAAACAGATTTAAAACCTTTCCTGTGTGTGCAAAAAAAAATCCCTCACCTGATTTAGAAAGTGAATTAAATAGGAGCAGTTACAGATGCTAGAGCCTGTGAGATGAGGCTGATATACAGTAATGGGTTTTAATGTTTTCAAAGCAAGATCTTCTCTTCCTCAGGGGCACACAGAGTATTGGATCACTCTATTGATGCGTGAGCTAAAGTAGCTCAACTAGAAACATTTTTCTTCCATGGCTTAGTCAGAAAGCAATACAACTGCAGCTCTCTAGGTATCCTGCAATTTTTAATCTTTTTGGTTTTTTTCTTTTAAATTTAATTGGGATTCTGAAAGGTCGTGTCTGTAGATTAGCAAGGGCTGGAATCAAGATTCTTCAAGGAAACTACAGTGCAACAAACTTGCTGCTGCTAGGCAAAAAACCAGAAATCTATTGGGCTGAAAAGACAGTCAGGTGGGACGATGCTCATCAGCACTTCCAAAGCATCCCAGCGAAAACTGCCAGCCCTGAAACAACAGCTAAAATCAGCTCACTGGACAGATTGCCATAAGTAATGTGGAGCTGCAATTCTTTCCTGCAGAAGGTACACAGAAAGTGAAGGAATTCCTTCAGAACAACTCATGCAGGGACTGACGGAGATGAAGATGAGCTCCAGCCTGCTATTTAGCTTCACAGCTCTCCCTGCCTCCTTCCCCAGAAGCAGACCTTTCTGCTTCTTTCCTGGTCCACAACAGGGAAGCCAAAGTTAACCAAAGATTGTGTTTTTTTTCTTTATTGTTACACCCTCTCACTTTTCCTAAACAGCAAGGAATTGGGGTGGGGGAATAAATTTAAATGAATACTGCTGCTCCACTACCACAGGTATTCCTGCTCACTGCCTGAGTTCAGCCCAAATACAAGGGCCTGAAATGACTCGTCCTAATTAATTCCACTAAACACCCTGCAGATGAGGGGCAGCCACATCGAGCAGGTTTCTGACAGACTGGTGTTATCAAGAACCCCATGCCTACGGCTTCCTGATCCTACACCAGAGTTTGCCTGCCACATCTAAGTAGGCAAGCAGGTGTTTTAGAGCTAAGTGCTGTGGTTTAGAAGCCAGACTGCACTGCGGTGCACGCTCTGCAGCCAATTAACACAGCAATAAAAGTGGCCAGCAGTAATGCAGGTCCCCAGGTGCCTTAGCTCTGCGGTATCTGAGCCAAAGAGGAGTCATTTCTCATCATCTTCATCATGGGACCTCTCCTGCCACGCAGGGAGAGCGGAAATCTAAGGCAGCAAGGAAAGCGTGTGTCATGTAGAAGGGTTTCTGACAACACCCGGAGCACAACGGCACATGGCAATTACTAGTAAGAGGTACTACAAATGAGTAGGTGTCCTGACTCACAGAGACTGTTTCTCCTGCCTGTAAAAGGACATTTTTAAGGATATAGATGGATATTAATGTCTCCATTAATGTTAGTGGGCACAACTGGGCCCTACTCAGCGCTTCTTATACCCTTGAAGTCCCTGTACAGCGCTGGAAGCAGCAGAGGGTATTTATGGGAGTTAACTTGCACACCCCTGTTAGCTGGTGAGAAAACCCTCCTCCCAAGTGTGTCATGGAACTATTATTCTGTAGCTCATTAATGACAAGTGGCACATGAGGTGACGACCTCCCTGTGGTCACACTGTCACAGTAAGACCATCAAACCATCCCCACAGGCAGTCGCATGGCACCATCTCAGCTCTCATCGTGGCTCTTACTTCTGAGCAGTCGTGAGGTCAAGTAACACAAACATGCTCACACCACTCTGCCAAGTGAGTATTTACCCAATTTACCCTTTACCCTCCAGGTAAGGCGACTCTCAGGACACGCAGCTCAGTACAGCAGACTGTGGCAGAGGCTCTGCATCCTCAGAAGTGCAATGGCCAAAACCTCTTTGAACTGATGACCTCATGTGGAGCTAAGCTTGGGTTTTCAAGCAACAGCTTTCAAAAGTGCCATTTTCTCTTCCTCCTCCCAAACACTCTGGACAGTTCCCACAAAAACCATAATGCAGCTTTTGCAGCTTGCTGAGCAAGCTCTTTAGGCAGCAAGGTAGAGACCTGAGATCCAACTGCATCTGCACTTCATTGGTGGTGTCCCACCCTTACAAGCGTCTGGCCAGCAGCAGAAGGCTGGCTAACTCCCAGACATCATGGGAAGGTAAATCCTGCCCAGGAATCACAGCACAAGAGAATTAAAGCAGGACCACACTCATCCCAGCACGGCTCAGGACGTACCTGCTCATCAATCTTCCTTTGCAGCTGGACCACTTTGTTCTCCATACCAATACTGAACTTCTTCAGGTGCTGCACTGAGCGGGCTTCAATCTTCAGGGCCTTCAGCTCCTGCCTGGCCTTCATGCACCGGTAGTGGCACTGCAGGACAATGGTGGCACCCCTAATGCGACGGAAGCGAGTGCGTGCCAGCCACCCACGGACGTACTTCTGGAGAATGGTGGCTTTGTGCTCGGTGAGGACCTGTAAAACATGGGCAGAAACAGGACAGCTGAGGGACAGAAGTCACCCACAAAGGTATCAGCAGCCATGGTTTTGTTGCAACATGCAGCAAACGTCCGCTCGTTGTTTCCCAATCTGCTTTCAAAAGGGCTTGTCCTCCAAGCACCAGGTATAACTCCCAACAGAGCAGAGTTTTTGATTCCCCCCCACCACGTTATGATAATTTATATAGCAGATAAATGATATCCAGGTGGGATTTGTTATCATATCATAGAATCACAGAATCACAGGGGTTGGAAGGGACCTCGAGAGATCATCAGGTCCAACCCCCCCTGCCAAAGCAGCTCCCCAGCTCATATTGCACAGGTCGGCGTCCAGACGAGTCTTGAATCTCTCCAGAGAAAGAGACTCCACACCCCCTGGGCAGCCTGTCCCAGGGCTCCCTCACCCTCACCAGGAAGAAGTTCTTCCCCATATTGGTGTGGAACTCCCTGTGCTCCAACTTGCAGCCATTGCCCCTTGTCCTGTCCCCACAGACACTGAAAAGGGGCTGGCCATGTCCCCCTGCATCCCATACTTAAGATATTGATAAGCATTAATTAGGTCCCCCCTCAGTCTTCTTCTCTCCAGGCTGAACAGCCCCAGCTCACTCAGCCTTTCCTCATATGCTTTCCTCAGCATTTCACTACAGTCTGCAGCTGGTTCTTTTGCATGAGTCAACTTCTAGAAACCTCTATCTGTTTCTGTGAAACTTTGGGCAGTTCTGAACTGTATTTCAGGTTCAGATCAGATGTGAGGAAAATATTCCTCACTGAAAGAGTTGTTGGCATGTGGAACAGGCTGCCCAGGGAGGGGGCTGAGTCCCCACCCCTGGGTGTGTTTAACAGAGGGGGAGATGAGGTGCTCAGGGATCTGGTTTAGCACAGGACAGGAACGGTTGGGCTCGATGATCTTAAAGGTCTTTTCCAACCTACTGATTCTGGGATTCTTTGATTTGTCCCCCCAGAACTTAAGTAGGTGGCTGTTCAATTCCCTCCTCTACAACTGAAGACTGATGTATTAGGGGTACAACCAGAATGATGTTAAATAACTTCTTATGCTGATCTCTGCTGCAGTATTATGAGGAAAGAAATACCAGGAGAATTTAAAGATTACCAGACAGTTTGCTGTTATTAGTTTGGGATAAGTTGTATGAGAAAAGGCACCATAACTGCTTCTCTTACAAATCTTTTCCTTCACCCTAAGGCTTTCTTTGCATTTGCAATTTTTAATTCAGAATAAAGGGACTGTGTGAACCTGGGATGCAGCAGGAGTTATTCTGATTAAGCTCTGTACGTCTCCAGCTTTGGCACTCTTACAGAGAAAGCCAGGGATGTCCAAAAAGCTAGAAAAAACGCTACTCTGCTACCCTGGGGAACTATTCCAGCCTTACAGCACAGTCTTCATGGGCACCGGGCATGCCCTGACACAGAAGCATCACCTGCAGCCCTGCATCTGTTGCCAAGCACGCAGTCAAACCAGCACCCATACCCAACACATATATCCAGGTGCTCCAGAGATGAAGGATGTTCAGATTTGAGAAGCCTGGCCTTCAGCCAACTTCTACACCTTGCTAAGATTTTGGGTTGCCTGGAATCTCAGGGAGTTTTAATACTGGGCCAGCTGCCTCCCCTGCTTCCAATTTATAAAACAGATGCAGAAAATGCAGCGGCAGCATGAATTCCTGATCACCACCATCCTGCTGATCTGTTTTGGATGACATCCCTGATCTCTCTGGTAGGTCACCAGATAGCTAGGTAACGTCTGTCATCTCCAGGATGGGCTCATTATAGAATCACAGGATCTCCTGAGTTGGAAGGACCCATCAGGACCATCGAGTTCAACTCCTGGCTCCACACAGGCCCAGCCCAGTCAGAGACGGCACTGAGGGCATCATCCAGATGCTTCTTGCCCTCAGCCCAGCTTGGGGCTGTGACCCATTCTCTGAGGAGCCTGTGCCAGTGCCTGACCCCTCTCTCCTAACATCCTCTTCCTAACATCCAGCCTGAACCTCCCCTGGTGCAGCTTCATGTTGTTCCCTTGGGTTCCATCCCTGGGCCCCAAAGAGAGGAGATCAGCACCTGCTCCTTCGTTCCCCCTCATCAGGAAGCCCCAGACCCCCATGAGGTCTCCCATCAGCCTCCTCTTCTCCAGGCTGAACAAACCCAGGGACTTCAGCCTTTCTTCATAAGACTTCCCCTCCAGTCCCTTCCCCATCCTCATTGCCCTCTGAGTTCTTCAAGTGCCCCCATGACCACTCATCAGGTGTAAATTTAGGTGATTACCCAGGTAAGGCTGGATCTGAGGAGTGGGTTGAAGATTCCTCAAAGCTATTCTTGGTTTTCTTTACAGAGATGACAGCTCACCATACTGCCTACTGTCACCAAGCCTGTACTCCCTCGCTGCCAGCTCCTGGTTTAACACAGAAAGCTAATGGAGACAACTAATTAAATGGGGATTTCTGTCAATAAATGACTTAATGACTTCCATGACAGCCCTTACCACTCTTGCCACCATACTGGAAATGGCACCTGCAACGCAGCTCAGACACAAACTCAGTTCACCAGGGAGGGTTTTGCAGAGTATGGCTTAGATCAAATGACATTTCCAGATTTCCACAGTGCCTTCCAGCATCCAAACAACTAATGTAATTTAGCTGCTCCTCCGAGGTGCTGCTGCCAAAGTCATTTCTGCTTGCACAGCTTTAAATGGCAGCACGCAACGTCACTGCGTGCTCTCCAGAAACACCAGAGGCAGTCAGCTTCTTAAAGCATCAAAATAGCCACAATGAACACATCCCTGTGCTATGCCAGCAGAGGCAAATCATAGAATCATAGAATCACAGGGGTTGGAAGGGACCTCAAGAGATCATCAGGTCCAACCCCCTGCCAAAGCAGCTCCCCAGCTCATATTGCACAGGTCGGCGTCCAGACGAGTCTTGAATCTCTCCAGAGAAAGAGACTCCACACCCCCTGGGCAGCCTGTCCCAGGGCTCCCTCACCCTCACCAGGAAGAAGTTCTTCCCCATATTGGTGTGGAACTCCCTGTGCTCCAACTTGCAGCCACTGCCCCTTGTCCTGTCCCCACAGACACTGAAAAGGGGCTGGCCAATTCCCCCTGTGTCCCATACTTAAGATATTGATAAGCATTAATAAGGTTCCCCCTCAGTCTTCTTCTCTCCAGGCCGAACAGCCCCAGCTCACTCAGCCTTTCCTCACAGGGGAGATGCTCCAGGCCCTTCATCATCTCCGTAGCCTCCTCTGGACTCTGTCCAGGAGATCCCTGGCTGTTTGATCCCAGGGAGCCCAGAACTGGCCACAACACTCCAGGTGGGGCCTGACCAGGGCAGAGCAGAAGGGGAGGATCCCCTCCTGTGACCTGCTGGCCACACTCCTCCTGATGTAAAGGTTCTCCCTACTTGTTCCTAATGCAAAGACACTCCATGGAGTCGTACCTTGTGATACATTCTCCTGACAAACATGCCCCGAGCGAAAGCCTGAATGGTGACGGTTGCGTTGCGGACCCTCTGGAAAGCTCGGAAGATGCGCAGCATTCGGTACTGCTTCTGCAAGATGATGGCAGCTCTCGTTCTCCTCAGGTGCTCAGCAAGCCTGCAAAGCACAGGGGAAAGGTTAAAGGTAAAGCTGAACTCCCCTTCTAACCTTGTTTCGGTCACAGTAAGTTTTAAACTCGACAGAGAGATAAAAACCTTTTGAGCAAAAGGATGGTATTCAAGAAAGCCCATCCCAGCAGTAAGGCTGAGAGCAGGGCAGCTGATGGCATAGCTCCTTCAGAGTAATGGGAACACATATGCAATCAGACAGCGTCCCCAGCACCCTGGAGCACCACAACCAGAAATCAGCACACCTCATTATCCCTCAACAGCTTCAAAAACAAATATTTCCCAGCTTTTTCCCCCTAGTTTGACCTCTCTACCTGAGGTCCTCCAGCCAATCAGGGCCCAGGTTGGCCCCATCGTTTCCCTAACTATAAAAAGCAATCATCACACAGGGTATCTACCAGCTCAGTGAAAATGGCTGCACATTGATTTGACATTTAAACCGGTGTGCACTGGTTTGGCAACATTCGGGAGCAGAGCCCCAAGCAATCCACAGAGAGTAAATAATGAGGGATGTGGTCAACCCCTGACATGTTGCTCCCATTCTCCTACTGAATTAATGTTCAATTTGCTGCTACACAGGTTAATAAATGCCCATAAAACCTCCATTTAATTTGATAATTAGCTTGTTTTGCTGAATTTATGATGCATTTATTGCTTTCAGCATGAAGAACTGCTGTAGATATTTGATCCACTTTATTTTTTTCTATGATTTTGAAAAAAAAAAAAGCCTGTAGAAACTAAAACTGCCATATTGAATGGGCTTATACATTCTCTGCATCAAAGCCAACAGCTTCTCATTTATGAGCCACTGAACCAGAACCTGCTAATAAGAATGAGGGATGCTCTGTTTCCAAAAAGAGGGAGCAGTTATTCACAGGGCATCCAACACTATGAAACCAGCACAAATGGGTGAACTGAAAAACCACGTTGAAGGAATGCTGCACCAGAAAAAAAAACATGTGGAAATGCTACTGAGACTGAACACCAGGCAGCAAGAGTCCTTCTCCAGTCCTTGGGTGTTCAGTTTCAGATGGTTTCCACACATCTGCTTCCAGTCTCTCTTTTCCTAAGCTTGTATCCTCTCACTCCCACATCACCAAGGATTTCTCCTCCCCTGCCTAGAGGTATGCAAAGGCAAATACAGACTCCTAGCCTGTAAGTGTGCATGGAGAGCCCACCAGAATAGCTGAAGTCCATCACTGACTCCCCCTTTTTCTTAACCTTTCTCTAACTGCTTAAGTCTCCTTTGCCTTGACTTCAAGTGAGCTGCAAGACTGCTGAGAGGGACCTGCAGTCACAGGCCTAGAAAAGTAGGTGGAGCTCTGAGGACAAGAAAAGTCTGGCTCACGTTTTAAATAAAAGCTCTGCTCATCTGAGACCTCCTAATCCCTGGATTTTCCAAGAGGTCAAGACATTTAATAAGAGCAAATAATACCACAGACTCAGCTAGCATCTCGGATGTTCTTCCAAAATAAATATAGTACAATTGAGAGGAAATCCTTGGAAGCAACATGGAAGTTCCTCACCTTTGGTTGCTTACATAATTGATAGAAATCAGCACTCATGCAGCAATCAGGACTGTGCAGTCAGGGAGCATCTCATGATGCCCAAGTGCAAGCAGAGGTACTTGGGTTGCAGAGTAGAAAGCAGCATTTGTGGTAGGCCACTGCTAACTCAGAGTCAGTGAGAACACCGCTGCTCAAAACCAGGCAACACAGCTAACACACCA
This sequence comes from Porphyrio hochstetteri, assembly GCA_020800305.1. Classification (NCBI taxonomy): domain Eukaryota; kingdom Metazoa; phylum Chordata; class Aves; order Gruiformes; family Rallidae; genus Porphyrio; species Porphyrio hochstetteri. The sequence goes on from CM036938.1 coordinate 90,267,034, forward strand.
CACCAGAAAACAAAAGAAGGGGAAACAAAGCTGAGAGGACCCAAATCTAGTCCTTGTTCCTATCTCTGAAGTGCCTGAAGCCAGCTAGATGTAGAATGGCAGTGTTTGACATGAACAATGTGTGTCAGGTGCCCAGTCACCTGTGTTTTGGGATGCTCTGACACTGCTTTACTGTGCCCTCACACCCACCCCATGTCTGCCACCAGCAGCCTACTCTTCAGTGTGGTGTTACCTACAGAAGTCCCACCAAGGAAGCCCGAGGTTCCTGGGCACAGAGAGTTAAACACTGAGCTCTGTTATTCTGTGCTGTAAATAGTCCTGTTGCCAGTGACTTGGAGTGATTTTTCTCATCACAAAGGATGCAGTAAATCAGCTCTGAGAGCACCAAGAGGGCAGAAACCTGGTCCCTGCAGCGGAGTCATCTGATTACAGCCTGGCTGCCTATGCTACAGCCCTGGCCCAGAACCTAGAAATTAAATCAAATCTCAAAGCGGTTTTGTGCCTATATTTGATCTCTTGCCCCCCAGTTCAGCTGGGGAGAGGGGCTAGGTGTAGGTCCTGACTTTAGCAGAGGACCTTTTGCCATAGTGGTACCACAACATGGCACAGGGCTGGAAGGCAACACCCCACACAGAGCACTTTCAATGTTTCTCCTATGAAACCCCACAGGTTTAAGGTCTACAAGATGCTACAGACTGAAAATGAAAGTGCCCAAAAGTAGGTTTCCACTTGACCTCCCATCTAGCCCTTCCTCAGAGGGCTTCCTAGGACCCACCTTCGTGCCAGGTGCCCCCGAGTGTAGCGCTGGATGACCAGTGCAGCTTGTCTCAGCCTTTTGTACTTGACCCTCTGCAGCCAGCCCCGTACTGTCTTCTGAATCATGATTGTGGCAGCTCTGAATTTATCTGCCCGCAGTTTCTCCAGATATGCCACCTGGCCCGCACGGAAAAAGATCTTGGTATGTCCAAACTGGAACTTGTCTGGGTCCTTTTCAAAAGCACAAAGGAAATTACATTTCATTAGGGCAAACAGTTCATACTTTTTCAGTCTAAGCTGCTCAATAAACATAGGTTTAAAAACAACAACAAGCACTCTGAATCAAGTTTTTCAGCTCAACTCACATATCTTCTTAATTGGTGAAGATATTCTTAGAGTCCAAACTACTTGAGCCTCCTACATAGCCACTGAGGAATGGAGCACTAGGATTCAATCTTAATTCCCAGATATTTATACAAATGTTGAATTTTTTTTGGTGGTGGATTTTTTTGTTCTGTTGGGGTTTTTTTTGTTTGGTTTGGTTTGGTTTTAAAGTTAAATAGAGCAATGCAACACAACAGGACTTGAAGAAAAGATTTGTTTCTCAAAAAGATTAACACTTCCATCTGCAAAGTCAGACAGGCACCACCAGTGACTCTGCAGCCAAGACAAACCCTTGGAGCATGAAGAGGATGGCTTTTGCAGAGAGAAACCCCGCTGAGTCAATTCCTCAAAATCCCACAAAGAAAACAAGGATCAAGACTTAAAACCTGGCTAAGGTGCTGTGCACCCTCTGGGCTCCTCATCAGGTAGACAACAGGAATAAACCTTTGTGTGCACGTTTCTGATGTAAAAATTAAGCATGTGAGCAGTAAGGTTTTGGTAAAGTGATGTGGCAAGGACTTCATCTTTGTTTAGACCCATAGGGGGCGGAAAGTCCCCACCCATAGGATGTTTCTTCTACATATCAGTGGCCACTAAAAGTCTCCAGCACATCAAGGCAGGGCAATTACTGCATTTTCCCCTTACTTCTTTGTGCAGAGACATTTAGTGGTGGGGTGACAGAACAGAGTTTGACTAAGGTGCATGATGTTGGACCTCCAACATGTGCTCCAGCTCCAGCTAGCCAAAATACAGGAGGGGCCGGAGGGATGAGTTTTCTGGAAGTGGCCAGTTGTTCATGAACAGCAAACTCTGGACTTAACCAGCACTGAAATGGCACGTTGAGCCTGAGTGCAATCAAGAGATCCAATGTCACACTTGCTCTAGCTATCTCCTTGTGAGACTACCCCATTTTGGAAAAAGCCCCAGACTGAGCACCTGAGCAACAGGTGAAGCAGAAGCAAGGAAACAATTCAGATCATATCAAAGCCACGGGGTTCAGCTCACCTTAATGAGGTTTTTCAACAGGCTTTGACAGCTTTGCTTCTTGTCCTTCGTTGAGACGTCTCTCTTTTTCATAAGCACACAATACCTATTGAAGAAGTCATGGTAGGACCATCTGAAAGCAAAGCATACACAGGGTAAGTCTGCATCCTGGGCAGTAATTCCTTAAAATAAAGCGGTTTTGAGTCACAGATGAGTCAAAATTGGAAACTCATATACCAAGGGATGTCTCACTTCCACCCTCAGTGTGGACTGAAGCCACCTGAAAGGAGCTAGGTCACTCAAGCTGGACCCCTAGTCTCAGCCCTCCCCTGCCACTGAATGCCCTTACCAGAACATTTCTAGCCTGGAACAGAAGGCCCATGGATAACCTTGCTTTCATTCCTCCTGATGGGCTTCCCAAGCTGCCGCATTTTACCAGTCAAATGCAACAAAATGTTTGCCTTCAGAAGTGTTATCTAATTTTGAAGAGATCATACATCTCCTGATCTAGCCAAAACATGGAGAAAGCAATCTCAGTAAGATGACAGATCTTACCTAGACCAAATTAATTTGGTCTGTTAATCTTTATTTTGCTTTTCAAGCTTTGCTGAGTATAAATTTGAACCAATCAATTTACTAATCACACCAGTTTGTGGCCGAGACCCTTGAAGCAAACAGGAAATCTCTGGGCCCTGGAAAGACAAAGCAGCCACTTGGAAGATGCTTTGCTGCCACCAGCAGTGATGTTTCCAAACTTCACTAATTGAAGGAACCAGAGCACTGTATCTTACTGCTGGGAAACACCACCTCCTGCCACCGCTGTTAGATGTAGAGCCTGCAGACTGGAATCCTGAAATTGGTTCAGCATCTGCCAAGTTTCAGCCTTCTCCAAATTAACACAGTGAGTTATGAACCCCTCAGAACCTGAGTGCTTAATTAAAACACCAGGCAATTTCCAGCACTGTCAAGTAGGGCCGTTGTTATTTAAAAAAAAAAAACCCAAGCATAACAAGCATCAAAGGGAGATGGGAGAGAACTGCAGACGTTTTGGTGTCTGCCCTCACTCAACACAACCATCTGTTGGCCTGATCCTCACCCACGTGAATGTTCTGGCAGCCAAGAATACAGGGTACGAAGAGCAGCCACCCAGCAGCCTTTCCTCCTCCACCCAGCAGCCCAATGCATGCCCTTTTCTTTTGCTGGGGTGTTATTATACACAATTCTTCCCATTTTCCCACTTCCAGGGGTTAGGTGGAGGCATAGAAAGGCAAACAAATCACAAAGGGCCAGAGTGATGCTTGTGATGGGTCCAGTTTGCAGCAGTGGGGCTGGGTGAGTCATCACACCAGCTGGGCACCTCCAATGCCCAAGGCTGACACCTCCAGAAAACAAAAATCTCTAACAAAGGCTGGATGCTGGGATGGTTGGTACAACAGGCATACCAGAAATACAACACTTATTTCAAAATACAAAACCAACAGAGTTTCCCATCCGTTCAGAAAATGCAGCAGGGGAGGAAGGCCTGTTTAAGTAAAAGCAATGCTCTAATTAAAAGAGAGAAAAAGACAAAACATAAAATAAAAAGGATTCCTAAGGACTGGGAATTGCCACACAATCTCTTCATGGCCACAAGAGTCCTCAGCATTGCACCTGAAGCAAAAGATAAGATGGGAGAGCTGCTGAAGGCAGGAGGGAGGAGGATGTGATGAGAGCAATGAGAGTATTTCCCAAGCTCAGACTGCTCTGAGTGGCTCTACAGTAGTGAACATACAGTAGTGTATGTACTGTATGTACTGTATGAAATGTTCACTACCTAGTGAACATTTCATCCCTATGACAGGATCATCCATGGGCTACCCCTGGGGCTGGTCAGCCAAGGTTACCCACCCTCAAATGACTGAAAATATTAGATTATCACTTCAAAAAATATGGTACCTACTATGGGGAGCAGGTTTCTCTGGGGCAAGGTACAGCAAAACTAACCACAAATACTATGTAAAGCTATGTACTTGTGTCAGGTAGAGTTTAAGCTTAAACTTCCCTCCTCTTTCCTTTTGCTTTATAATGACATTTTCCTGTTTTGTAATCCTTTCCCTCTGTGCAAACACACATTTTCATTTTCAGCTTGTCTGAAGCTGTACTCAGCTCCAAACCAAAGGCAACAGGAGAAGCAGAGCACACAGTGCCCGAGGCACACAGCCAAGCACGCGATGCTGGGGACCTCCTGCCTGGCTCAGGTATTACTCAAACCAGGGAGAGCTTGGCGGGGAGAAAAGAGGAGGAGGGAGCATTCCCATTATCCTGCCAGAAGCAGTTCAGGGGCAGATATTATTAACTGAAGCTATTTGGAGGAACGAGCCATCCTGCAGGTGCTACCCGGGCTCCTCCATCAAAGAGCAGATGGCGAAGAGGCAGCATGAGTAACAGGGGGCACAGGTCCAAGCTGGGGAGAAAGTGGCAAAATCCATCATCTTCCTGCACTGAGAGAGAGATGGAGATCCCACAGCTGCTTTCAAAGAGTCAGACACCTGCAGAAATTCCTTAAAAAATAGACCACAAGTCACTGTGTGGAGGATCGTCCTTCTGAGCCTGTTGTTGTTGTGATGGGTTGACCCAGGCTGGAGGACAGTTCCCCCCCCAAAGCTGCTCGATCACTGCCCTCCTCAGCTGGGCAGGGGGGAGGAGATCAAACAAAAGGCTCCTGGGTCCAGACAAGGGCAGGGGAGATCACTCAGCAGTGACCATCACAGGCAGAACTGGCTGAATTAGGAACAAAGTGCATCTAATGTATTACCCACTCAAAACAGAGAAGGATGATGAGAAATAAACCCAAATCTTAAACCCACCCCTCCCTTCTTCCTGGGCTCAACTTAACCCCCCATTTCTCTCCCTCCCCCCCAGCAGCACAGGGGGACAGGGATGGGGGTTGGGGTCAGTCCACCACACGCTGTCTGTGCTGCTCCTTCCTCCTCAGGGGAGGACTCCTCACCCCCTTCCCCTGCTGCACCGTGGGGTCCCACCCACAGCAGACAGTCCTCCACCAGCTTCTCCAACATGAGTCCTTTCCCACGGGGCTTCAGCTCTTCCCCAGCTGCCCCAGCGTGGGTCCTTCCATGGGGTGCAGTCCCTCAGGCCCAGACTGCTCCAGCCTGGTCCCCCATGGGGTCACAAGCCCCCCCAGCAAACCTGCTCCAGCATGGGTTGATCTCTCTCCCCACAGCTGCAGGTCCTGCCAGTAGCTTGCTCCAGTGTGGGCTTCCCACTGGGTCACTGCATCCTTCATGTGTCTCCACCTGCTCCAGCCTGGGGCCTCTCCATGGGCTGCAGGTCTCTCTGCTCCCCATCATCTTCCACGGGCTGTGGGGCAACACCCACTTCACCATGATCTTCTCCAGGGGCTGCAGGGAATCTCCTTCTCTGGCATCTGGAGCATCTCCTCTTCCCCCTTCTTCACTGACCTTGGTGTCTGCAGAGCTTCTCACATCTTCTCATTCCTCTCTCTGGCTGCAATTCCCACATCCAGTTTTGCTGTTTCTTTCTTAACTCTGTTACCCCAGAGGCGCTGCCACCATCGCTGATGGGCTCAGCCTCATCCCTCATGGAGCTGGCTGGTGTTTGCTCTGTGGGGCCTGGGGAAGCTTCTAGAAGCTTCCTGCAGAAGCTGCCCCTGCAGCCCCCTCCTCCACTACCAAAACCCTGCCACGCAAACCCCAAACAGTTCTCTTTTCACCAGGTGGTAAAAACTGACTTTCCACTTGTTCCCATCTGACTCTGCCCTGAACACAAGTGACACGATTCACTTTTTAGGATTAATTCTCACATGAGACATCTGAACTGGCAAGGAGAAGGCTCACTGATGGCTGTCAGGGTGTTTTCTTGGGCTGGTGATACCCATTGTTGTCTGTCTGCATCTCCCAGTGGTTCCCAGCCAAACACTGCACTTCCACAGCACAACACTGCTTCACCCTTGCTGCAGCAAAGCCACTGTCACCAACCCCAGTGTGATTTAACAGGAGATGACAGTCCTGAGATCACATTGCTTGTATTACTGTCCACAGAGCATCAAGAGAAAAGCCCTGCCGTGCTGGGGCTCAGCTGGTCCATCAGGACTTTCACTGGAATATCTGCAGTCCCACTTAGTGAGGGAAAGCAAGCTGGGGGTTCACTGGTGCTGTTACAGGATCTCCCACCCCAGTGAAAGCAACTAAAGCACTTGGGTTTAATGTAACATTCCTGCTTAAACCACTTGAGGGTCAAAGCAGCATAAAATTATCTTACTACTACATGCTTTAAGAGAAACAAACATCAGCCTCAAACCCTACAGGGGAGATTTTTCTGAAATACATATATATATATTTAAATATCTGTATGTATTTATATATAATATACTTTTTATATATTTTTATTCTTCTGCATGCTTTTTTTTTTTTTAAGTTCAACATCTGCATTTTCAGCAGAGAAAGGGAAAGAATCACAGAATCACAGAATCACAAGGTTGGAAAAGACCTTTAAGATCATCGAGCCCAACCATCCCTGTCCTGTGCTAAACCAGATCCCTGAGCACCTCATCTCCCCTCTGTTAAACACACCCAGGGGTGGGGACTCAGCCCCCTCCCTGGGCAGCCTGGGCCAGGCCCTGACAACTCTTGCAGGGAAGAATTTTTCCCTCCCATCTGAGCTGACCCTGCCCTGGGGCAGCTTGAGCCCATTGGCCCTTGTCCCATCTCCTGTGCCCTGGCTGAAGAGACCATCACCCACCTCTCTGCACCCTCCTGGCAGGGCAGGGGAGGTGGGGAGAAGGTCTCCCCTCAGCCTCCTCTTCTCCAGGCTGAACACCCCCAGCTCCCTCAGCTGCTCCTCAGAGGATTTGCCCTCCAGCCCCTTCCCCAGCCTGGTTGCCCTTCTCTGGACTCGCTCCAGGACCTCAATGTCCTTCTGATAGTGAGGAGCCCAGAACTGGACCCAGCACTCGAGGTGCAGCCTCCCCAGTGCCCAGTCCAGGGGCACAACCCCCTCCGCAGCCCTACTGGCCTCCCTATTTCTGACACAAGCCAGGATGCCATTGCCCTTCCTGGCCACCTGGGCACACTGCTGGCTCACGGTCAGTCGGCAGTCACACAGCAAAAAGAAAACTTATCTCCCTCCTGCTGCAGCACAAAGTGATTCCCAGCACCAGACAACAACATGTGCCACGTTACCCCGCAGTTCCACAGGTCCGGAGAGACTAAGGGAAGATTTTACCTCGGTTTAACTTGTTGGCCTGGATTAAATTAAAATCAGAACTCAGGTTTCCAGGATGCTGCCACACAACATAGGCATGCCTCGCTGGTTGGAGCTGGAAACCACCGAGGGTCACTAAAATAAATACAATTCTTCATAATTATGAAGTTATAAGGTCCAGACAGGTGGTGTAGGTGGAGAGCTGTAGCCAGGAGAATTTTTCTGTAGCTGCACAACTGGGAAGGGGGGAGGAGGTGGCTTGAACGACTGGACAGACCCTGCTCCAACTTTCCCAAGGTAAAAAGGTAATAATAATTTTGGGCCCAAGATCAAGCACAACCCAGCTCAAACGTCCACATTTTGCTTTAAAATCAGCACTTGTTGCTAAAGTGAAGAGGTGACAAAAAAAGAGGAAGGACACAGGAGAAGAACTCATGCCTGTGAAAAAACCTTCCTTGAGCCTGAGTGGCAAGGAGGATGTTCAAGGGCTTGACCAGGAGCAGGAGACCTGGTTAACCCAGTGATTTGTCACCTACAGGAATCAGATGGAGGGAATAAGCCATGACATAAAGCACACCATAAATTGAGCCTTGTGTCTGTGGTTGAAAAAACAAGATTGGAATGCTCTACACAAAACTACAACCGAGTGGGAAGCAAAAGAACTGCTCCTGCCCAAAATCACAGGGCTACGAACCCTCGTGCTGCAGAGTCAGCTGGATTAATTACAACCTTGCAATTAAGGGGAGGGCTCGGGTAAGAAACAGGGGCTGAAATTCTGACTCTTGAGGAAGCCTCTGAAAAGCATCTCTCCAAGCAGTCAGCAATTGCCCAAAATATCCCCAACCTATTGTTTTAGGATGATCACAGCAGTGCTATTTCGGCAGCACTCAGTGAAGAGCTGACAGGAGTGTAATAAGCACTTGAAGCTTTTATGACTTAACCATAAACCAGTTTATTTCGGGGGCATAAAATTACTGAATGCAAAATCTTTCTATCAAGGGTAAATAAATTCATCACACACACCCCATCACCCAGGGCCACCCCAGTGAGCATCTGCTGAGCACATGTGGCTTCATGTAAGCAGTCCTGCCAGCACCACGTGGTACCCTCCCCAAAGTGATCAATGCTTTAAGCAGGAGGGAGCTGGACTGTATCGATCTTTCTATGGGAGCTGAAGCCTGTTGGGGGGCAGGCAGGTTGTATATCTGAGCCAAGATCTGACATGGCATTATTTCAGAAACTGCTGTTCAGGAAGAAAAATTCTCCTGCTTTGGTTACTGCAGCAGAACAGATTTGCCTTTCAATTAGCTGTAAAACATACAGGCTGGCATGGCTTGAAATTATCTGGAATAAATTTATAAAGCCAAATGGGGCAGGGGGCCAGAGGCAGGGAGAGACACCCTCTATTTATGCACTACACCTCTGTTGGCAGTGGGCAAACAGATCTGCTGCAGCCAGTCTTTTGCAGGTTTAGTTTCCCTGAAATGACAGCAAGACAGCTAAAAGCACATTACAAAAAACACCCCTGTTTTCTATCCAAAGATGCCCACGATACATTTCAATTATGGATGTTTAAAGTTTATAGAGTTTAGCAGCTGTGATTTCATACTGAACAAAGATGCTGCATCTGACAGTCAGCTCCAGAGAAGGCAGCCAAATGCCAAAAATACTTAAAACCAATAAATTTCATACATTAGCAGCTACAGGAAGAGCATTTTTGATAGACTGCAATGACAAGGTTACATATTCATAGCGACGGCGTGGTGGGAGACCACTGCCATTGCACCACTGACTGGAAAACCTGAGGACCAGCAAGAAGAAAAACGTGGAGTTTTGACAAAACCCAAGTCAAAAAACTTGTTTTAAAGAGTATTTTGTCATTAACGGCGACCTGCACCAATTAATTCTCTGCAGACTAATCTGTATGTAGAAGAAGATGAATGGCTTTATAGCACAGAGACATCTTCCATGCCCTACCCAGGAAAGCTGATGACAGATTTACTATCCACACACCCAAGACAGTCCATTCATCACAGTCATTTATGCACAGGCTAACGAACACATTTCTTAACTGCTGTGTAACATTTCACACCAAATGATACATTTTCAATTTACTTGAGATAGTGGTGGAGTGCAGCGCACTGTGGAAATGATAAAACAAAGCCAGGCATACCCAAAGCAGGGGGGCTTCATGGGGAATATATCATGCCTTACATGGGCTGAAGGACACAAAAAACAGTATGAAAACTCTTATTTTTTCTTTCTTAGAGGAACCAGGTTAAAGAAAAACAAATTATCAAAGCCTCGAAACATTTAATTCTTCAACCCATAAAGTAAGGATGGTGGAGTTGCAGGAAATTCAGTCACCTTTTGCTGTTGCCCAGAGATCTCTGTCCCAAAGCTACATCACTCTCAGAAGTCACTCTTGTGACCGCACGCTGAGAAATATTCATATGCAAACACTACAGGATGAAAATAATCATTTTCTCCTGTTTCTGTAATAAAACTTTCCTGGAGATAAAAACGTTTTGAAAACTCCCTGTTCCTCTAAAGGTCAATTGCTTACACCCAAGTGAAGCACAACTCACAAAGATCGAGTTTTCTGTTATTATTTTAAATGGTTTAAATTTATAACCTTCACACAGGGTTCAAATTTGAAGTAATTATTCTCCTTTTTGTTGTGTTTTTTTTTTTTTTAAATCCTTAATCAACCACTATAATCCTACATGTCTCAAAATACAAGGAAATACAAAGGAATAATCAGTGCTGGTTATGATGAAAACCAAGACTGATCTCACACACATCAAAACGCAGAAAGAACTGAAACTTCTACGACATTTCCCACCAGATAAGATCCTGTGAAAGGAGTTTTTTGCCAAGCTGGTTCATAAATCCAATTCAAGCATACAGATAATTCACAATCTTTCACTGATGCTGCCCAACGCCTGGGTCTGGCTTTTGAAGAGTGGAGTTTTATGACCAAGGAGGGTAAGGACGTATGGAAACCCGAAGCGTCTTATCTCATGCAGAGTTGTCACTGTATGTATATGGTTATCTTCTAGGAACATTGAAATAAACAAAAATGTGTCCTTCTAGCATCCCAAATACTGAACCAGAGAAGGTCACTCTGTTATTTACAGACTTCTTCTTCCCCCAGAGGAAGAACAAAAGCTGACAAGTTGCAGTGATGGAAGAGTTATGTATTCTTACTGTCCTGGGAAAAAGCCCTCATCATCAAACACACACAACCAGAGTCAAAAGCATTTCTGGATGGAGTGGTCTTCACACCCAGTCAGTTATTTGCCCTAAATAGACCTTGGCTGATCTCCAGATGCTGCAGTGGTTTCTCCCCTCTGCTCCCCTTCCCCACTTACGAATTATAAATCAGTTTAAGAGCCGTAGGGTCTGAAGCACCCACAGTTAAGTGAGCAGAGATGGAAAAGCGCTTCAAGTTTTTAGGAGAATTATGAATGGGTAGGAGACAGGATATCCCTGCAGCTGTGCTGAGACGAGGAGCCAATCCATGTACAACTGTGAAGTCAGAGCACCCCAAACCCTGGCACACACACCTGTAAAGCCAGGAGCACCTACTACACTTCAGAGCACAACCACTTGCTGAACAAGCATAAAACGGCACCTCTGCAGCCTCTTCCAAGTAAAGCCACCACTGCTTCACTGCACAGAATCACAAGGTGGAAAAGACCTTTAAGATCATCAAGTCCAACCATTCTCATCCTAAACTAAACCATATCCCTAAGTACCTCATCTACCCTTTTTTTGAACACATCCAGGGAAGGTGACTCAGCCCCTCCCTGGGCAGCCTGTTCCAGCCCTGACAACTCTGCAGGAAAAATTTTTTTCTAATGTCCAATCTAACCCTGCCCTGGGGCAGCTTCATGCCATTCCCCTTTGTCCTGTCACCTGTCACCTGGCTGAAGAGACCATCACCTACCTCTCTATAACCTCCCTTCAGGTAGTTGTAGGTGGTGAGAAGGTCTCCCCTCAACCTCCTCTTCTCCAGGCTAAACAGCCCCAGCTCCCTCAGCTGCTCCTCAGAGGATTTGCAGTGCACCAGTGCACTGTTTCAGTGCAAGAAGACAGATGGATGGATTGGACCCTGCAGCTACAAAGATATTAAAAGACTCTGACCTCTGGGATGGTTTTTAAATCCTCATCGTGGCTTTGAGATCATGTAATTTAGGAGCAACTTTTATTAGTTACTTCAGACAACACAGAATAGTTTGGGTTGGAAGGGACCATAAAGACCATCGAGTTCCACCCCCTGCCATGGGCAGGGACACCTCTCACCAGACCAGGCTGTTCAAGGCCCCATCCAACCAGGCCTTGAACACCTCCAGGGATGGGGCAGCCACCACCTCCCTGGGCACCCTGTGCCAAGGCCTCACCACCCTCAGAGGGAAGAATTTCTTCCAATCTAAACCTGTCCCCTTCCAACTTAAAACCATCCCCCCTCATCCTATCACTCCAGGCCCTTCTAGAAAGTCCATTCCCAGCTTTTCTGCAGGTCCCTTCTGATCTTCCTACTGAAGGAAGATCTCTGCAGAGCCTTCTCCTCTCCAGGCTGAGCAACCCCAACTCTCTCAGGCTGGCTTCACAGGAGGGGTGCTGCAGCCCTCCAGTCATCTTTGTGGCCTCCTCTGGACACCCGTTCCAACAGCTCCATGTCCTTCTTATGTTGAGGACTCCAGAGCTGGACACAGCACTCCAGGTTGGGGTCTCACAAGAGCGGAGCAGAAGGGGCAGAATCCCCTTCTTTGACCTGCTGGCCACACTCCCTTTGATGCAGCCCAGGGTAAAATTGTCCTTCTGGGCTGTGAGCACACATTGTCATGTTGAGCTTCTCATCCACCAGCACCCCCAAGTCCTTCTCTGCAGGGCTGTGCTCTACCACATTCTTCTCCATCACTTCTAAAAATACCTCGAAGACATCAGACAAGGGAGCCAAAGGTGATGCTGAATCTTCCAACAGGGCCATACCTCCTAGAGGAGGCCCCAAAATCTCCATTCACCTCTGTGCCACCCTCCCACATCAGCAAAGGAGAGATAAATTGATTTCTACAATCCCTTTTTTCCTCTCTTTTTCCTGTCCCATCACCATGCTTTGCCTGCCCATGGAGGTCACCGGCCAACAGAGGTTTCACATGGGCTAAGCGCAGCAGAACCGTCTCGTGTCGATGCACAGAAGCTTCCATCAACTGTCAGGGGCATTCTGTAGCTTGCTAGGCAGCACACTCCTCCCCAAAAACCAGGACAGGAGTTTCTCATGGTGCGGAGCATCACGCTCAGCCGACTCCTCACTGAGTGTATTTATAACTCCTTTGTTCCATATAAAAAGGCTATGCTGACATTAACACAAAGCTGCCTGGCACCAGAACGCAACTGATGCATTTTTTAGAATTATTTGCCCTTGTCATATTCAGGGCTTATTTATAGTTTATGTTTTCTGATTTATTAAGCCCTAAAAAAACCTCTTCTGAATTCTGCATCCCATTCAGCAAGAGCCGCACCACCCGTAACCCTTCCTTTTTAAGATGCAGAAGCTTGAAAGCCTAAGCATGCCTTCGGATGCGCGGTGTGGAAGTCTGCAATAGTAATTTATGGCCCTTATTTTCTTTCTCTGTGAGTGTAATCAAATATTTTTGGCTAAAATGATGATTGCAGCAGCTGTCTGAAGCCAGGAAAAGGGAATGGGGAAGAGGAAGGGGGTAGGGGAAGAGGTAGGGGAAAAGAAAGGGGAAGGAGAAAGGGGGAAAAGGGAAAAAGGAAATGGGAAAGGGGAAAGAAGAGGAGAGGGAAGGGAAGGGAAGGGAAGGGAAGGGAAGGGAAGGAAGGGAAGGGAAGGGAAGGAAGGGAAGGGAAGGGAAGGGAAGGGAAGGGAAGGGAAGGGAAGGGAAGGGAAGGAAGGGAAGGGAAGGGAAGGGAAGGGAAAGGGAAGGGAAGGGAAGGGAAGGGAAGGGAAGGGAAGGGAAGGAAGGGAAGGGAAAGGGAAGGGAAGGGAAGGGAAGGAAGGGAAGGAAGGGAAGGGAAGGGAAGGGAAGGAAGGGAAAGGAAGGAGAAGAAGAGAAGAGAAGAGAAGAGAAGAGAAGAGAAGAGAAGAGAAGAGAAGAGAAGAGAAGAGAAGAGAGAGAAGAGAAGAGAAGAGAAGAGAAGAGAAGAGAAGAGAAGAGAAGAGAAGAGAAGAGAAAGAGAAAGAAGAGAAGAGAAGAGAAGAGAAGAGAAGAGAAGAGAAGAGAAGAGAAGAGAAGAAAAAAGAGAAAGAAAGAAAAAAGAAAAGAAAAGAAAAGAAAAGAAAAGAAAAAGAAAAGAAAAGAAAAGAAAAGAAAAGAAAAGAAAAGGAAAAGAAAGAAAAGAAAAGAAAAGAAAAGAAAAGAAAAGAAAAGAAAAGAAAAGAAAAGAAAAGAAAAGAAAAGAAAGAAAGAAAAAGAAAAGAAAAGAAAAGAAAAGAGAAAAGAAAGCAAACCATACAGTGCAAGGAGCTTTTTGTACGGGGAGCTTCAGGCAAGCAGGGAAGAAGTCCCTCCAGGGGCAATGCCTGCTTCCAGGCAAGATAGAGGACACAGAGCCGTGATTTTGCTATTTGCTGTCCAACTCTGTATGGGAATCAGAGCTGGCTGCCTTTATCTGCCAAGAATGAGCATTTTCAGAGGTTTCACTGCAGTAAATTACTTCTCAGGACCCAGCTGAAAGCACCAGCTGGAACGCTGGCCACAACTGCTCTCTGGCAGACCCACTTTGCAGCCCATAGCTTGCTAATGAACCTCTTAGATTTGAGGAACCCCAGGACCTAATGAGGATTTTGCAAAATTAAAACAATATATGCATAAAAAAGGGGGGGGGGGGGGGGGAAATCTTTCCTGGATATAAACCAACCTAAATAAATCCCATTTGACCTGAAAACATCAGTGTTTCCCTTTCCCTCCCTCCCCCCAGACAATGAAGTGGCTGAGGAGCAGGCCAGGAGCATGACCCCATGCTGAATCCCCTGGCTGGTACCTGGATGGGAAGCCAGCTGCACTGATCCGGATGGTCTCCAGCACCTCCACAAGCTCTCAGCTGCTGCACTGTTCTCTTGGAATCAAAACTGCAATGACATTTAGGACAGAGATTAACACAGTGAGAAGGAACCCACATCATCAACCCACCTGAGAGTGGCTCTTCTGGGGACAGGAATTTGCTTCTGAGTTGGGTTAAGAAAACCTCATCATTAGCCTAGGGGCTGAGGAAAACCACACAGCCCTGGGCAGCTTCTCTCCATAGCCAAACCTCAGGTGGAACCACAAATCCCACGCCCTGCTTTGTGAACAGGCTACACAGATGTCACACCTCTTCTCTCCATGTCACAAGGCACAACAGACCTTGCTACTGCCCTGCTACCAGTGCCAAGAGGGCACCCTGGGACAGGATGACAATCTGTCACAATTAGTCCCTACACCCATAATCTAGTCAGCTGCATAAAGCATCACAATTACAGCAAAGAAGGGAATAGGCTACCCCACCACAAGCTCCCTGATGAACCAGACAGCATTACTTTTGCAGCTCTAAGGGCAACAAGGTGTTTTCAAAAAGAAATCAAACTCAACAGCAAAATAAATCTGATCTATTAAATTCCATACCAAAACTAAGTAATTAACAGGTCCCAGGGGTTTGCAGACCATTAAGTTAACCAGGAGCAGCAGAGCTCATGTTCCAGGCCAAGAGCTTTGGCAGGCATCATGTAGAAATTCAAGGAACTTTTGCTCTCAGCTGCCTGCCTTCCTCTTTTTAGCTGGCATTACCCCTACCACTGGCATCTCAGCTGCATCAGCAATTTGTGCCAAAAAACTTCATACCAACTTCCAGTAGAATACTTGGGCAGGGCACTCTCTGGGCTCCTGCCACAAACCCCACTCTTAGATTGGTCTGCATTTGCACAGAGTGCAGGTATCAGCTTTCCCCATCACTTCTCCCTCCTTCCACCCCTTGGACCCAGTGAACAAAGAGGTCCCCCACCTCTCCAGGTGTCGTGGTTTTGCCCCGGCCGAGGGCTGCACCCCACACAGTCGCTTGTACTTTTAAAAGGAAGGGGGAAAGGAGAGTTGGGGGAGGGGGAAAAGGGAAGGAAGAAAGGAGGAAAAGAAACCACAACCTAGAAACCAGAACCACGCAGGTTGGGATAAGGATAGTTTACTAAACAATAACAGCAAACTAGATATAACAATTAACAGAAGTTTTAAAGCACAAAATAGATGAAACTGGTGATACACAATGCAATTTCTCACCAAACCACACAACTCAGGCCCGCACAGCTTAGAGGCCCCGTCCCGGACAACCCGACCCGCCCCCAGAAACCGCACGTCCCTGCCGTTGTCTCCCCCTGTTCCCCCCCAGTCCCCCCTTAAACTGAGCATGACGTAACTGGCATGGAATATGCTCTTTGGCCAATTCGGGTCACCTGTCCTGGGCTGCGTCCCCTCCTTTCTCACTAGTAAGGAAGTATGCAGAGCTGAGAAAGGTACTTGATTGCCCGGGCAACAAATCGGAAACATCAGGGTGCTATCAGCACTATTCTCATGCTAACACCCAAACATGGCATTCCATTCACTGCTAAAAAAAAAAAGTTTTAACTCCATCATAGCTGAAACCAGGACATTATCCACCCCTTATTCCATACCATTTACGTCATGACCAGATCCAACAATTTCCTTTGGGTACAACCAGTTTCGTGTTTCACACACCCATATATGTATGTACACATGTATGCACACATACGTGCATACAGATCTTATTCCCTCAGTCTGTGAATCATCCCTCTGAAGTTGTTGAGTTCATTTAGTTCATGATTTTCAGGCTCCATTTGTCGTAACAGTTTCTCAGGATAGTTGTATGTTCCATTGGCTCGTTGCATGCTGCATCTCAGGCTCTTGACTGATACACCTGGCATGGTCCATGCTCATAGTCTGTGGGTCAGAGTTTATTTTCAAAGGGAGAAAAAAAGTTCTTGAGAGGCCAGGCTTTAGTTCCATCATCATGGCACTCCATTCTTCATTAACTTGTATGACTCCAGCTATAATGCTATGGTACAACATACAGCAATCATATACAATAATGGGTTATTTGGCAATTATTACAATTTCTACTTCATTAATTATATTGGCTATTCTCACCCAAAATTAAATCCCCTTGAGGTACACATCGAACTTCTCCATCCCTCTGCATTACCCACCAAGTACAGCCAGGTCCTTGAGCAAAAACAATTCCAGACATGGGTTTACCTTTGCCTGAAGCAGGGATGACCCAAACTCTCTTTCCCAATACACTCTTCATATGCACTACTGGGGACTCTGTCTCCCTCTACAGCACGTGGAAATTTTGCCTGGGCAGGGCCAGCCCGATTGGTAGATCCCCTAGAGTTAACTAACCACGTGGCTTGGGCCAAATGTGTATCCCAATGCTTGAATGTCCCACCACACATTGCTTTCAGTGTAGTTTTTAAAAGTCCATTATATCGTTCAATTTTCCCAGAGGCCGGTGCATGGTAAGGAATGTGGTACACCCACTCAATGCCATGCTCTTTGGCCCAGGTGTCTATAAGAGTGTTTTCGGAAATGAGTCCCATTGTCTGACTCGATTCTTTCTGGAGTACCATGTCGCCAGAGGACTTGCCTTTCAAGGCCCAGAATTGTATTTCGAGCAGTGGCATGGGGGTACGGGATATGTTTCTAGCCAGCCCCCCCCTCCCTTTTGAAAGTAGCTAAACTTGTCAAAAAACTTTTCACAAGCTGGAAATTGTCAAAGTCTTTCTAGTTCTCAGTAAAAAAATATTACAATTTAAAAATAATACATAGCTCTGGGTATCAATTGGAAATGGTGTGTTCTGGATATTTTAATTACAATTTGTATGTATGTGCAAAGATATTCAGGTATGTATGTTTTCTTAGTATATAAGGTATAAATTCTGAATTGTAAACAAATACACTCCCCTGAGACCCTAAATTTTGGCAGTTTACCAAATAAAAAAGTGATGTTTAAGTGGGGACTATGTTCAACTGCTCTAGGAAGTGCTGTGTTTCCTGCAGAGGATCATTGGTACCATGTTGCCTATGGGATTGCTTGAGTAGCTTTCTAAACAGATTGTGGGTGGAAGGTATAAAATGGTGTGTGGTGGATGCTCTGTTCAACAGCATTTTTTTTTCCTAATCTGAAAATATCAACAGTAGTCGATGCATAGTCAAACGAAATGAGTACTGACTTGAAGTTTATAAGTAACGTTTGTAAGAGATTTCAGAGATGAAACATTCTTCCAGGCTTTTTTAAATATAATAATGAGGGATTTCTTCCCTCAAGAAAACAAGGATGGTTAGGCCAAGACTTCATATCTCAACAGTATTCTAATACATTAGCAGTTGGAATTAGATCTTAAAGGTTTTTTCCAACCAAAATCATTCTATGGCATAAGGAGTTGCAGAATGTCTTACCCCTAGTAGATAGGGAAAGTAAGTATTTGGTTATCTTGTCTCAGTCTCCTGCAGTAGATGAAACAATTTCTCCTGTGTAGATAAACTAAGTACTGGGGTGGGCTTTTGGCAGCAGTGGTGGAGTCTTGGTCACTGCCATAACAACAGGTTCAGTGGTCCAGGGATAAACATTTTTTACAGAAAGAGTGGTGAGGTGCTGGAACAGGCTGCCCAGAGAGGTAGTGGATGCCCCATCCCTGGGGGTGTGTTCAAGGCCAGGTTGGATGGGGCCGTGGGCAACCTAGTGTAGATCCAGGCCTGAGGTTGGTGGCCCTGGCTGTGGCAGGGGGTTGGAGCTCTATGATCCTTGGGGTCCCTCCAACTCATGCCATTCTATATGATTTCCTTGTTTTGCTGAGGCAGTGGAGTGAGGCTGTGGGGCTGATCTCTGAGCACCTGCAAGGATAAGGGTAGCCAGACCAGCTCTGTGAATATGGGGCTC